>OX456526.1:137214420-137254420 GCA_949748255.1 Eustalomyia histrio | reverse complement strand
TTTTTAGTTATTTCGATAACGGTATTTTAGGGAGAACGGTATTTATTATTTCGGTATTTTAGCGATAACGGTATTTTCTATTATTTCGGTAACGGTATTTTAAGGATAACGATTTTCTCAGTTAATTCGGTAACGGTATTTTAGAGGTAACGATAGTCTATTGAAAGGGTTTTGAAACGATAACGGTATTTTAGCGGTATTGCCTGCTAACCCTGGTGATCTAAAAATAATTATGTTAATTTGTGCATTTGAATAATATATTTTTTATAAATTAAAATTCTGCTATGTGTATTTTACAAATCATTGAGTTTACAGCAAGTTAATAAAATTTAGTTGAGGTTAATAATTTTTTTAACTAATTTGGTTGCACTAATATTAATAATATTTAGTTCATTTTTTTTTTTTTTGCTGATTTTAGCAAACCAATTTTAAATTTCACTTTACATAAAGTTTACTAAAATTTAGTAGCGGCTTCTAACTTTTCTTTATTGAACTACACGTCAGCAGACATATGTTCCTAAGATTAGCTAAAAAAAATACTGCTAAGCTCAAATTAGCAAAATTTCCCGTAATAACAGCAAAATTTTCAGTTGCCATTAAAAACTTTTTTAGGTGAGTGTAAACATTTTTACATTAAATAGCAAAATAAACTAAGTTTCAATTTGAAGCTGTTTCTAATCAAATTATTGCGTTAAGCAAAAATCTAAATCTTCATTACCGTTTTTTTTTTTTCATAAAATCCATTTGGCATATAGGTCAAACCAATATACGAAAAATTTCTTTACAAAAAAAATTCTGATATTAAATTTTCTGTCGATGTAGACGGATTTCTGATAATAAAATATTTGTGGTAAATTTTTTTTTAAATACCCGACTAAAGATGGACAGTTGGTTTGAGGGTTAAAGAAAGCCACATAGAAAAAAAATCAAAAACAAGTAGAAATAATCAGGGTCAGCAGGCAATTCAGCTTTATTAGCTTTACCGTTAACTACGGTTAACGGTAATCTGATATCAATCATGAAAATAATAATCATATAAATAATAACCTTTTAATTCAAAATAGTTTTGTACATAAAATAGGATTTATACCAGATTTAAAAATGTTCGTTAAAAGGTGAGATGAGTTAATAATAAGGTTTTTTCTCTGTGTATACTTAAATTGCATTCTTTAGCGAAAATAATAAATTTCTAAAGCAGATACTTGAAATTAGTATTGCATTAACTAAACACTTTTTTTCAATTTATAAAAAATTTGCCTTTACTGTCATCTGGCTTTTGAATTATTTATTGTACCAAAACAATTTTGAAATTAAAAATATTTTAATAAAAAATCCTTTTACAGAGGGATCACAAAATCAAAGAATCAGAATATAAATTTAAGACAATCACAGAAGTTAACAAAAATTCTAAAATCGAAACCATAACCAACTTTAAATTTTTTTTTTTTTTTTTTGGTAAGCAACTTTTAAGTAGATTTCAATACTTTTAGTCCTTTTTGATTATTTATATTTTTTTATTAATATATTTTTTTTTATCGTATTTACAGTTCAAGTTCTTAGTTAAAACTAAATTGTTTTAAGTTAATATTCTTGTGATAGTTTATGGTAAATGGTTTTTATTCTAAAAAATTTCCATAAATTACGAATAAAACTAAGAATAAATTTTAATTTTTTATACCACATATCGTCGTCGTCGGTGCATATATTGTGTTAGGGGCGGGCGCGCGCTGATATGTCATTTAAATTGTAAATTTTTTTATATTTTGCGTGCCAAATATTAACATACACAGAGATAAAAAAAAAAAACAAAATAGTAAGTTTTCTTTAAACCAACATTATATATTTAAAAGTTATGATTACCATATGAAAAAAAAAAAATAAATTTAAAAAATCCATAACCATACATTAATAAAAATTTCTAATTATAAAACATTTTACATTACCAAAAAGAAAAAAATCTACAAATTAACATTTTTCAAATATCTGCACCTATTAAATATCACCCTCTAGAGGACACTCAAAAAAAGAACTAAAAATTAATGAAAAATTTCTTTTAAAATAGTTTAAAAATTCTCCTCAATTTAAGTCAAATTTTATTAAAAAGAATTAAAATTCCTATGTTTAAGTAAAACGAAATATTTTTTTTACTTAGAAATAGTTCATATCTTTTCTAAATAATTTTTCTGGATTTTAGGAAAAATACAAGTATATTAAATAAAATTTAATTAATTTTTAAGAAAAACTTCTTAGTTTTAAAAAATTTGCCTACTAAAATATAAAAAAAAACTAAGTTTAGTTCAAAAAAAAAAAAAAAAATTTAGTTCATTTAGTTCAAAAAATGTGTCTAACTTAAAATGGAAAAATACTTTAATTTAATGTGTTTTCATTTTTTTTTCGCGAGTAATAAAATCAGTTAAATTTTAGAAAGTCATTTCTAAATTCAGTTGTTTCTAATTTTTAAGAATTATTTTCTAAAAATTAGTTGAGGCATTTAAAAACAAAAATTAATATTATAATTATTATTTCCTGAAGATGCTACACAATGGAGTGAAGAAATATTAAAAAACAAATAATATTTTTTATAAAAAAACAAATCTTAATAAAGCTCAAAGAATAAATAGGTTATTAATTTTTTCTTTGTAATAATAAAAATTTATTTGATTTGAGAAATTGATTAACTATTTATAGCGAAAAGTTTCATGCAACTTAGTTCAGATAAATTTTTTTAATAATTTTTTTTTTCTTAAAACATTTCCTATTTTCAAAACAAAAAAAAAACTAGTTAGTTTTTCTTATTTAAAAGCAAAAAATAGTATCCATTAAAAAAATTATCGAATTCAAAAGAAAAAAAAGATATGAACTAAAAATTAATTCAAAATTTCCTTTAAAATAGAAATTTTCCTCAATTTAAGTAAAATTTTATTAAAACTTAGAATAAAATTCCTTAAAAAGAATAAAAATTCTTATGTTTCAGTAAAAACGAAATATTTTATTTACTTAGAAGTAGTTCACATTTCTTGATTTTAGTAAATAAAATTTGATAAATTTTTAAGAAAAACTTCTTAGTTTTAAAAAAATTGCCTACTAAAATATAAAAAAAACTACGTTTAGTTCAAAAAAAAGTTAGTTCATATAGTTCAAAAAATGTGTCTAACTTAAAATGTGTTTTCATTTTATTCGTGATTAATAAAATCACTTTAATTTTAGAAAGCCATTTCTAAATTCAGTTTTTACGTCTACCACTTTCTAATTTTTAAGAATTTTTAAGAAGACAAACATTAATATTTTAATTATTATTTCCTGAAGATGCTACACAATGGCAAATAAATAATATTTTTTTTTATAAAAAACAAACCTTAAGCTCAAAGAATAAATAAGTTATTAATTTTTTCCCTATGTAATAAAAAAAAATTTTTTAGAAATTGATGAATTATTTATAGAAAAAATTTTCATGCAACTTAGTTCGGATAATTTTTTTTTTAATACAAATTTATTTGGTCTTTAGAAATTAATGAATTGTTTCTAGCGAAAATTTTCAAGCAACTTTGTTCAGATAAATTTTAAAAATTTTAATAAAATATTATTTTTTTTTCAAGTAAGAGTTTTCTAATTTTTAGTTAATTATAAACTCAATTAAAGGATTTTTTTTTCTAAAAATTTCTTCAGATAAACTAAAATTTTTAATTTTTACTTAAATCAAGGAAAAATATAGTTTTTGTGGGAAAATGTTTAACTAATTTTCAATAGTGGGAAAATACTTACACAATGAGTGTAAGTACTTTAAAATATATGGTAAAATATATTAACATTCCCATAGGAACAGTTTTATATTTATTAGAATTTTTTTTTATCAAATTTAAAAACAATTATCTAATAAACTTAAAAAAAATGTAATTTTACTTAAAATCAAGGAAATATATCGAACTAAAAGTAAAATTTGAATTGATATATGAACTAATTAAAAGGAAATTTTGGTATTGTTTCTAATACAAATTTAGTTCTCAAGAGCAAAATTTTTCTATAATTTAGAAATTTTGACCAAATTTTAGGTAAAGTTTGTTTCTTAATTTCAAGGAAAATTTTATTAAATTTTGGTAAAAAGTGCCGTTTTAATTTTAGTTTTTCCTTCAAATAAGTTAATTTTTCTAAATTTTAGTTAATTTTTTTTTTGGGTTGCATTTATTGAAAAACAACTATGGCTTTCAATATCTCCACTAGAGGGCGTTAGTTTATTTAAACTAATAAAAATAATTTCATATCTAAATGGGAGTATTTTTTTTCTTAATTTTTCTTATAACCATATTTTTGTATTGTTTCGAAATATTTTTCATAATGTGACAATAGTTGATAGGTTTCACGACTATATGTCAAATTTAATTTTAATTTACCATCATAACATTTGGGTAAATATTCAGGTGAAATATACTGATGCAATGAATTGTAATCTGATCCATGCATTACTATACGATTAGCATATTTTTTGTTGAAAAATTGTTTAGCTGCATTATAAATTGGTTGAAATATTTTTGGTTGATTAACAATATGTAAACCTTGTATTCTTAAGGGAACATTTTCTTGCATATAATTCAATAAACGTTTAATATAGAAAGGAGTAAATTGCAAAGCTTGTGAAAAAGATAAACCCTGCATATCACCAATTAGGACGACACCATTTATTTGAGTTTCTGCTTCAATTTGTACAGCATCGCAACATAGAGTTGAAGCACAAAATATATCATGAACATTAATGAGTCTATGGTTCCAAGTCTCTGAAAAAAAAAAAATAAATTGTTGTGATTATAAAATTATGTTTTTAAAATATAAGCGGATGAGAATTTGCAAAAGCTTACCTCCAAACAATGCAACTATTAAACGTCTTTCCAATTGATCACGCTGCGGTAAAATTGATACCAAATTCGCATCAAATACATGTTTAAGTTTACTAGGAATAAGTTTTTCAGTAACATCGCAATGTTTGAGGTATAAAGTGTAATAACGTTTGATCTACACAAAGAAAGAATCAACAACAAATCACCTGAATCGTGATCAAATATGAACGCAGTGAAAATAAAACATGGTTGGAGCAATTATATTTGAAGATGATCATATATTTTTAGGATTGGGTACTATAATTTAGTTATCATGTTATGATAATAAAATTACCATAATTTTACCATAATATGGTCCCTATAGTTATATTATGATTCGAAACCATGAAAAAGTTTTTTTTTTAAATTTAAGTATATTTCTTCAACTTATAACATCTTTGTATGGAATTTTTTTTAAAGAAAAATACTTCAAAAAAATTTTGAAATTCTAAGAACTTTTTTAATAAAAAAAAAAACAATATATTCTATGGACTTTTTCTAATAGAAATATTCTTAGATCTTAAGGACATTTTACATATTTTGTTTAGATAGTCCTTAAGAGTTTTAGAATTTTTCTTTTAGGAAAAGTCCTTAGAATCTAAGAATCATTTAGCATCCATTTTTTTAAGAATATATGATTTTTTTTATCTAAGAAACAGTTTGCAGAATCTGAGACTTTTACTTTAAGGTAAAGTCCATAGAATCTAAAAATGTTTCTATCAGAAAAATTTCTAAAAATCTATTATTTTGTATAAGAAAACTTTTCGTTCAAAACAACACTTGGTTTCTACAGACATTAGCGTATAAAAAATTATTTTAATATTCTGAGTTCTTTTTCCACAAAAAGTCATTTAAAAAAAATTATTATTGTTTTTATTGAAAAGAATTAAAAAATATCAAAATCTTTATATCTTTATGACAATGATTTTTTTTATTTTTGCCAATAAATTGATTAGTGTAAATAATAATGTTATATTTATAGGGCATCTTCGAAAATAAAAACCCCCCGGTGAAAATGATCTTATATTATGATTTTTCCAATTTTTTTATATGAAAACAAGATAGTATTATTAAAATTATTCATTGATTGTTGTCAGCATTTTATAATTCCATAATTTTCATATTGTTTTCATAGTTAGAATTTTCGTTACCACATTATGGTTACGGCCAATCATGTTATAAAATAGAAAGTGACAATCATGAAATAATAAAATATTTACTATATCATGATAGCAACCTAATTAAAAAAAAAATACCTTAATTATGACAACCATACCCGAACGCAGCAAGCATAATATAGTAGCAGTGATAATGTTGCAACCATCTTTTTTCTAAGTATGGTAAATATGGTTATATTATGCTTGCTGCATTCGGGCATGGTTGTCACAATCAAGTTATTAAATAAATTTTTAATTGAAATTTAATCAATAACACACAACTTTTTGTATGCAAGTACCAATTTTGGATTTTTGTATTTCTTCAAAAAAAATCTTACCAAATCCCTGGAACTTTCTGGATAATATTTACAACGTCTCAAAAATTTCATTAACCATTCATCATTAGTTTTTGGTATAAATAGATCTGTTTCATCTGTAAGACACATAATCAATAATTGAATTCCACTTAAAAAAAATAATAAATTGTAACTAACCTTCTAACAAACGTTTTAATTCATTTAATGAATTTTCAATATTTTCCTTAGATTCTCTTAATTCTTTAATAGCTTTTTCTTTAGCATATTCTGAAGGTTCACCCAAATCAAATTTTAAAATACGATCACCACATTTTAGTTCAGGTGATATTTTATCTATAAACTCCATGCTAATGAATCGATCTTATTAAATTTATACTCTCTCTTGAGATTTTAATGATATTATTATTATACAAAAAAAAAAAAATAAATAAAATCAAGCAGAAACTATTTTAAATTAAATTAAACCAGCGTTAAAATTAAATTATATTTTTTTCAATTTAAACAAAATTGAACAAATGTTAAAACATTAATTTAAATATCAAAAATTTTATTTAAACTAAAATTACAATACATACAGCCGTATAAATAGACATTTAGTTGGTTCTTATAACAGTCTTATAAAGAAAATTTGTTGTTATTTTGCATGTTAATTTGATTTATAAGTGTGTTAAAAAATCAACAAAATATTTATGCATACGGCTGATAGTATTTACTTTAATAAAATTCATATTTAATTAAAAAATTTGCATAATAAATAAATAAAAATTAAAAAATTATATTGTAATTGATTTAACTAAGATATTTTTTTTAACTGTGTATATGTTAATTATGGGAAAAATATTATGACAATATTAAAAAAAAATCATAAGAGAAATTCAATTTTAAAACGATTTTTGCTATTGTGACCCATCACACACTGGTGTCCTCTATGTTTGGTAAATTCGAATAAAAAGTGGATAAGAACTGATTAAATATGCTGTTATCTGAGTATTCATAACTCTCAAAACACTAACAGTGAAACCATAGCTGATCCCCCTTAAGGATTAAATAAAAAAATTTCAACCAAATTATCTTTAAATTCAATGAAATTTTTAAAAATTACTGTCCTCTATAAAACTGTTAAACAAGCAACATTTTGGACCTCTGGCTCCAGAAAAAATACAATACAATTTCTAGTTTCGGGCAATTTTTTTAGATTTCTCTGTCCCATATTTCCAGTTGCAAGTGATTTCAAACTTTCAATACCTTATTATTATTAAAACTGCGCACTGCGACCATAATATATCTTTTGTGCTGCCCAAAACTACCGTAAAGGTTCAAGCTATTGATTAAGCCAAGAACCTTACCGGGTGAAATTTTCCAAATGTCGGAAGGCGAGGAAACGGTAAACCCAAAAACTTGATCCTCCTGACACAAAGCCCAGGACAAACGCAGAGGACATGCTCTGACGTCTCCGATTTCAAATCGCAAAACCTGTACAACTCAGTGTCCGATTGAGCCCTCTTGTGCCTATGGTACTTAAGGTGGCAATGCCCAGAAAAGTATCCAGTCAGGGTCCTTAGATCCCTTCGACCAAGGGCTAATAGTCTCCCATGGCCTGTCGTTGGCCATGAGATGTTTGCCAATAATCGTAAAATTTTGACTCTATCCACATCCTGAGCTTCTCCTTAATATAGCCCATCATGGGCACCCCGCCAAAAGGTTCAAGGCCTATGAAGGACCGACGGGTATCACGGTTGGCCAGACAGTCCGCCCTTTCGTTGCCCTCATGGCCCGAAATCCATCTCATGGTACAAGAGTTGCTCCTACCGAGTCGGTTGAGAGCCGTAATACATTCAATGACAAGTTTAGATGACACCTCGTGGGACATAAAAGCCCTGAGTGCCGCCTGACTGTCAGAGAGAATATCTTGATTAAACAATTTTTTTATTAATTGATATTTTTAACATTTTTCGAAAATATGGATCAGCTGCAATTTCACTGACAATGATTTTGAGAAGTTCAAAGTGCCATCTAACTTAATATTCAATCACTTCCTTTTCATATTTCCGCAAAACCAAGCGACCCGTGAGTACAGCTGTTTACAAATAATAAATTAAAAATTAAATTCCGAAATCAGGCCCATAACCTAATTTATTATTCTTTACGACTTTTGTGTAGATTTTAATCCATTAAGTATTTAATCCTTATTGATTGTTTCTTTATTACTTTCTTGATGAATTCTCGAAACGTATTTTCAGTTTAAGTTCTTAATTAAAACTAATTAAAAAATAAATATTGTAGTGTTATTTTATGATTAAAATGTGTTTTCATAAACTACGCATATAAATTTCAAATATATGTATTTAAATTCATATTAAACATTAGCTGGCACCTTATAACTGATAGTTAAATTCTTTAATCAGTTTATGGCTCATGGATCATTGCTAAGAATTTTTAAAAGAAATGCAAAGTATTCAGAAGACACATACTATTAATAACTCTTACCCAGGTCTGGGTAAAATCCCATAAAAATTTTGGTGCGAAATTTTAATGGGTCCAAAAATGTTTAACAGTTCTGATAAATGTTAAAACAAAATACAAATTGTTTGCCCTACACCTTCAAATCTAAATTGTTTTTTGCAAGTTTCGAAAATATTTTTTTCACCGATCGTAGGGGTCGCCTTTGTAAATTTTTCGTTATATCTTCGGCATTTACAGTCGGATCTTAATGTATGATATATCGATGTTTTTGTCTCGAGAGCACCAATGTTTTTGCTCTAAAGGCCATTGACCTCAAGTATCCCGTTCTTATATTTACCCAACACATCTCAGTGCCTACCACCCAGAAAATTAAAGCTGGCAAAAAATCATTAAACTTTTGCTAAGGAAGTATGTATTTCGATAATTCCAACAGATCTATGGGAAATTTTTTTTTTAAATTTTTTGTTGCTGCCGAACGTAGGGGTGGCATTTTTAAATTGTTCTTTATTACTTCGGATCTTAGAGCAAAATATTGGTTTCCTTAAGAAATATCACACTTTAAGATCCAACTGTAAATGCCGCAGATATAACGAAAAATATAAAAAGACGACCACTACGTTTGGCAACAAAAAAAATTAAAAAAAAATGTTTCAATAGTTCTGCTGGAATTATCAAAATCGCTTTGCAAAAATACTTTATATTCAAAGGTGTACCGCCTACTTTTTTTTGTCTGTTATGTGGTACAATCTAAGCATCATATTTGGAATAAATTGGTTCCTAATATTTATCTTTTGGTTAACCTTTTCTTTTATTTATAACTTCACAATTCTTCTAGCTAAAGGTTATTTTTTTTATGTAAAAATATTATTTATTTCCTTAAGATATTTTTACATAAAAAAAACCAACCTTAATCTCGAAGAATTGTGAAATTATAATTTATTTCCTTTTATAATATAAATCGAATTTTATATTTTAATCAAATTCTTCAATTATTCAATTAATTATTAATATTATTAATATGCAATTAATCATCAATGTTATTTTGCCGCATTGTTGCCGTATTAACGTTTTATCTCAAACTGAAAGCATAACGCTGGGTGCTCATATAGAACATGATATATGTGTTGCGACATCTATTGGCAAGTGGCAGAAGTATCCGTATATTCTAGAACATGATGTTGGCAATACCGTCTACTAGAAATACCCAAGGCTGCCAAATGGGGGATTTTAATTTTAGCGGGTTAATGGAAACTGATAAATCGAATTGCAGTAACAATATATTTGGCATAACAGACTTTAATTATTGTACTAGTTTTATTTGTTTTTTACTTTTATTTAACCTTTTTTATTTTTTATAAATAAAAATATTATTATTTATTTGTCAATTTTTATTTAAGCTCAAAAAATTTAAATTTTGATTTTTTTTTTTTAAATTTAAAACCGTTTAAAAATTTTTTTAGGCCTAAAACTCTAAAACTCTTAGGTATCAAATGCTATATTCGCGTGATTTTCTTATAACAAAATTAAACTAAACTAAAATTTAGAAAATAAAATCTAAGTAAGCCTCAACAAATTTAAAAAAAAAAAATCCTTCCAACAAAAAAAATATCACGTAAAGATAATCTGAAAATTATAACACAAAACCATAAAGCCTGTCCATATATAGAAAAAGGCAGCCACTAATCCAATCTGATTCAACAAATAAATATATTTATAAGTTTCAGAAAAAAATGTTTATTATTCTTAACCTCAACCTTATTAAAAAAAAAAAATTTTGGAAAGTTATAATTGTGTGCTCAGCAACACAGAATTTTCATCTCTCCAATAGATTTAAAAATCATTTGTATAAAAAAAATACAAAGCATTTTAAATTGTGTATTATATAAATATTTCTTTACAATTTTTTTTTAAGTATTTATTTAAAATATTCTTTTTTAATTTAATTCAACAAAATAAAAATGATTTTATTTACTTCTGCCCATGATGGACAAAAGCAATATAAATGAAATCCTTTCTAAAGTTAAAATAAAAAAAAAATGTTTGTACATTATACATTTTTCGTTAGGTGTATTTTGGGCTTAAGTCTAATATTAATAAATTCTTTTTAAACTCTGTCTTTTACAAAATATTAATGTTTCATATTAGCTGTATTCGATTTTGTTTTTTAATTATTTTTAATTCATATTAAATATTCAAAGTTCATAAATAATTAATTTATTAATAATTAATAATAACCCAGCAAAAATAAATGAAAATGATTGTTAAGAAATTTAATTTTTAATATTTTATTGATTCCAAAGTATAGTTTAGTTACTCGTAGTTATAGCAAATGCAACACTGCTCCCATCAAGTACCACCTCCCAGCAAAAAAAAAGTAGCAAAATAAGAGAAAAAGAACCAATGATTTTTACATAGGGGTGTCATAGTGTGGAAAGTTTCTTTTATGATCCTTTTTCATTGCATCTAAAGCCCTTCTTATGGTTTAGTGAAAAATTAAATATTTTGTTCTTTTACTATTCGTTAAATTTAAGCGGAAAATTCAGCAATCGGTCCTTATTTATCTCTATTCGAAATGCTTGCAACTTTTACTACAATAAATTTTTTACTTTTTGTAGCGTCATAGATTTGAAAAGTGTTTAATTTCATTAAAAATCACATTTTTATAAGTTGTGAAAAAGAACTTCCGTAGAAGAGAAAAATCAGAACTAAACGATACTTTAGAATCAATGAAAAATTAATTCCTTAAGAATCACTTCCATTTATTTTTGCTGGGCTGTTAATAGACTACTGTCATTTTGAGCAAGTTGCGTTTAACAGCTGTTCAAAACATACAACCTCGTGGATTTTTTAAAAATGGAAAAAAGTGAATTTCGAGTGCTCATTAAACATTATTTTTTGCGAAAAAACCCGTCAATCAAACCAAGGAAAAGCTTGATAAATACTATGGGGCTCTGTACCATCGATTTAAATGGGAAAAAAGTGGTTTACTGACTTTCGTTGTGGCCTTACAAAAATTAAAAAAATTCACGATATGGTGTTGGCCAATCGGAGATTGAATGTGCGATAGATTATGGAAAACATAGGCATCTCACATGGCTCAGTGGTTTCAATTTCGAACGATCACTTGGGTATGATAAAGCTTTCCGCAAGATGGCTGCCGCGTTTGCTCACAATCGACCACCAACGGAATCGTGTGACAGCTTAGTTTCCATGGCAAAAATTCCTGAAATAGATTACGAATTGCCCCTTCATTCGCCTTATTCTCCGGATTTGGCCCCCAGTGACTATTTCCTATTTCCAAACCTAAAGAAATGGCTCGGTGGAAAGAGATTTAGCTCCAACGATGAAATTATTGATCAAACAAATGCCTATTTTATGAACCTCGAAAAATCCTATTTTTTCGAAGGGATACAAAAATTGGAGAAACATTGGACTAAAAGTATTGAGCTTAAAGGAGATTATGTTGAAAAATATATTTCTTTTTTTGCAAAAAAAAACTGTGTTTCATTAAAAAATTCACGGACTTATTGGCCCACCCTCGTATAACTATGGTTTAAGTGTTTTATTTCAATGTTAAACTTACAATTTACCAGATTTAAAATACTTAAAATTGTAGTTATTATTGCTACAAAAAGTAAAAAAAAAACTTATTGTAGTAAAAATTGCAAAAATTTCGAATAAATAAGGCTCGATTACTGAATGTCCCGTTATAATTTAACCAACATTCCAACTCAAACTTTATATAGGAAACAACAACAACGTGTCAGTTGGATTCTCAAGTAGAAGCAACGGATGATTGTGAAAATGAGGCTTAGAACCGATCACAGAAAATTTAAATAAAAAAAATCAAAATTTATTATTTGGGAACATCAAAAGATCTTATTTTTCACTAAACCATAGGAACTGCTTAAGATGTATTGAAAAACGAAAATTTCCACCCTATGACACCCCTATATAGAAATGTCATTGATTTCGATTTAAATTTTCACAGCACCCACTCAACAAAAAAAAGACATGAACTAAAATGTAATAAAACAATTCCTTCAAAATAGTTTATAAATTGTCCTCAGTTTAAGTAAAATTTTATTAAAACTTAGAAAAATATTCTTAAAAAGAATAAAAATTTCTAAGTTTGAGGAAAAACGAAATAGTTTATATACTCAGAAATAGTTCATATTTTTCCTAAGTAATATTTCTTGATTTTAGGACAAACAAAAAACAAGTCAATTAAATAAAAATGTATTAATTTTAAGAAAAAACATCTTAGTTTTAAGAAATTTGCATACTCAAATGTAATAAAATTAAGCTTAGTTCAAAAAATTTAGTTCAAAATTTAGGACATAATTTACTCCCATTTAGTTCAAAAAATGTGTCTAACTTAAATCAGGAAAGTACTTGAACTTAAGTTGTATTCATTTTTTGTCCGCGAGTAGTAAAATTAACTAAATTTTAGAAAACCATTTCTAAATTTAGTTTTTAAGTATAGCACTTTCTAATTTTAAAGAATTGTTTTCTAAAAATTAGTTCAGACAATTAAAAATAAAAAGTAATACATTTTTTCCTATGTATAAAAATTTACTTAATTTTAGAAACTGATGATTTATTTCTAAGGAAAACTTTCTTGGAACTTAGTTCAGATATTTAAAAAATTTTAATAATATATATTTTTTTTTCAAGTAAAACTTTTCTAATTTTTAAAAAGTTATAAAATTTGGTATAGGATTTTTTTTGTTGAAAAAATTTAAATTATTTTTAATATTTTATCCCAAAAAAAAAACTATAAATTAAAAACAAACTAGTAAGTTTTCCTAATTTCCAAGAAAAAATATTATTAAAGGAAACAAATTAAAGTAACCATTTAAAAAAATTATCTTGCATGATTCTAATTTTTGGTGAGTGATTCAAAAATTGCTCACAAGCCCATCTCTTATCTTAACAGTCTTTAACATTGAGCTTAAAGTAGCTTAAAATATTTTTTTAAAATTTTGTTAGCCAAAGGTTAAAAATTTAGAATTAGCGCTTTTATGTAATAATATTTTTTTTGCTGACTACAATACAAAATATCGCAAGCACATTTTATACATTACGGCATAATAGCCTTCCTATAATTAAACTTTATATTTATCGAACTATTTTTTTTTTTCACTTAGTAATAAAATAGTTAAAATTTGTATATGTCAAATAAAGTTTAAGCTAAAAATTCCATAAAATGAACTTATGACATTTTTCCACTTTCCAATAATAACAAGAAATGTAACTGTGATACTTTGTATTTTTGCAACAATTTCCTTAAATTAGTTAATTTAAGAAGACAAAGGACCCCCACAGTGTTCCTTAGCCATAGATGCCGTGTGTCACGTAGGGCGTCCCTTTTTGTAGTTCTCTCAAGCAGAACCGTTAATTAACCACGAAAAGGATCTGACTTTGTCACAATTTATTATATCCTGCAGTACATTTTTTTACTTTGTTTACCATTTTGCTAATGAAATTAAATTTATATTTTAAATACATGAATTTAGTATAATTCAATTTAATTTTAAGACAAAATTGTATAGCAAAAATACTTACTCAATGAGTGTAAAGTACTTTAAAATATATGGTAAAATATATTACCTTTACCATAGAAGCAGGATAAGGATAATTTTCACTTGCTATTTTACTTATTGTTAGAAAATATTTTTTTATTTTTAGGGAGTTAAGTCCTAGTTTTTAGTAAAAAAAAAATATCTAATGAACTTAAATAAAATTAAATTTTTCTTAAAACCAAGGAAACATTTTCTAACTAACAGTAAAATTGTAGATAATTATGAACTAATTAGGAGGAAATTTTATTATTTTCTAATAAAAATTTACTTCTCTGTAGTAAAATTTTTCTATAATTTAGAAATTTTTACCAAATTTTAAGTAAAATTTGTTTTTTAAGGAAAATTTTATTAAATATTGGTAAAAAGTATCTTTGGCCACGTTTTCATTTAAATTTTTCCTTTAAATACGTTAATTTTTCTAAGTCCTAGTTCATTTTTTTTTGAGTGCCGGAATCAAGATCACTGCTTCTTTTTCTCTTCATTTGCTACTGTTTTTTTTTGCTGGGTATAAATTAAATAGGAATTTTAAAATAGTGAAAACATAGAGCAACACTTAGTTCAAATGCATTTACCAAATAGAAATATACAAATTTCTATATAAAAATAATAATTCGAAGAAAAAACATTGCGTACAAAATGTCTGCCGAAATTAAATGTGGTGATTTGATACTAAAATTGGACTTGGGTGAACCCTCGGAAAGTGTTAAAGAAAAAGCTGTACAGGAATTAAGAGAAACACCAGAAAATATTAAAATGGGTTTAAGGGAATTAAAATATCTTTTAAAAGAAGGTTACTTAACTTTAATTTTTTATATAAAATATATGAAAATTAATTAATTTATTTTCTTTTTATAGAAGAAAAGGGTTTACTTGTACCCCAAGATGAGGATAAATGGTTAATAAATTTTTTAAGACGTTGTAAATATTATCCCAAAAGTTCCAAAAAATTAGTAAGTTTTTTGTTTGCTTAAAAAATTTTCAATTATATTTATTATAACCTTAAATTTATAGATTAAACGTTATTTTGAAATTCGTGCAAAATATTCAGAAGTTACGGAATTTTTAATACCCAGTAAATTAAGATATGTATTCGATAATAATCAAGTATCCATATTACCGCAACGTGATCAATTTGGCAGGCGTATTATTACAATGATAGCGGGAGGTAAGTATGAATCGATTCGCATAATAATCATTAAATTAATGAGTTTTAATGGATGGTTAATGCTGGCTTTTATCGTTTTTTTTCCATATTCCTTTGTATAAAAATTCAAAGAAATTAAAATAATATAATCTCAAATTTAACAAAAATTAATGAATTTTTTCATAAAATAATTTTTTATAGGATTAATGTAATTTTTAAAAAAATGAAAAAATTTCATAAAAAAAATATTTTTGATAAAAAATAAAAAATCTTTTCATCAATGTTAAGGAAATTTTCGTTAAAAAGGTGAAAATTTACAATGATAAAGCAATCCGTGCGGCAGATTGCAGAATCAAGAGAAAAAAAAAATAGAATCATACAAAAAATATGTAAACGCGTAGAAACACGTAGATAAAATCAGTAGATACATCAAATAAAACATGACATGTCACTGATAAATATCAGTTCAGTCAAGTTTATTTTTACTACGAAATACCTTAAAAAACACAACAATCATATATTGTTTACTTAAACTGAACAAATATCAGATGGATTGGGGTTTTTCAAAAATTCCTTATACATATAATAGTATTTACACTAATCGATTCATTGTCAGAAAGATTCTATTAAAAGATTTTATATATTTTTTTAATACTTTTCAATAAAAATTAGATTTTTTTTTAAATATGTTTATTAATACATTTATTGTAAACAGTTCTTTAAATATTAATAAAATATTTTGTATAAGAAAAAGTTTTTAGAACCCATGATTTTTTTTGTACTAAAAGGTTTCTTACACAAAATAATAAATATTTATAAATTTATCTGATAAAAACATTTTTGGATTCTAAGGCCTTTCTTCTAAGAAATATTCTTAGATTTTAAAGACTTTTTCTTAAAGAAAAACTTCTAAAAATTTTCTAAAAAAATCTTAAAATGTCTTAAGATTTGTTTTATTTAAAAAGTCATTAGAATTAAAAAAAAAAAGTTTTAAGTATTTTTCTTAAAAAAGGTCCACAGAATCAAAGATTTCTTGAAACAAAAGTTCTTAAAGTCTATGATTTTTTTCTCAACAATTTTTCTTCAAAAATTCCTTAATATAAATTTTTTTGTTTGAAAGGAAATATTAAGCATATTTAAAGAGCTTTTTCACAGTTTCTAAGAACTTTTCCTTTAAGAAATGTTCTTAGATTATGGATAATATAATGATAATCCCGGAATCATAAAATAGTTATGAGGCACCATAATATGATAAAATTTTGAGCATACAATGATTACGTGCGATCATATTATGATAAATTCATTATAACATGTTTATTTATGACAATAATATGGTAATTTTTGAATCACAATGTAACTGTAGGGCTATATAATGGTAAAAATATGGTTATTTTATTATGATAATATGATAACCATATTTTCGACTATGGTTGGCACAACCATAAACCCAAAAATATATGAAGCTCTTCGAATATAATTGGCCCAACCATGTTTTTTCTTTGCGTGAAGAAGGATAAAATATTTTCTGCCGAACTCTGCAGTACTACATTAATTCAATAAGTCAAATTAATTCATATAACAGAAACGATACGGTTATTGGTAAGAGTAACGCCATTTTAGATTATTTAAATAACAGAATTTTATTATTTTTCTCTTATAGCGGTATCGATATTTTAAGGTTAACGGTATTTTAGTTTTTTCGGCAACAGTAATTTAGGGATAACAATGTTTCAATAACAGTATTTTAAGTTTTACGGTGGGTTTTTAAATCCATAACAGTATTTTAGCTCTATTACCTGCCAATCCAACCTGCTTATAACAATTTTAAATCTAAAAATACCTTAACGTTAAAATTTACCACAATTTTTTTTTTTTTAAATTTCAGAAAAATGGAATCATAAACTTGTACATCGTGATGACTGCTTTCGTGCTACCATTCTATGTTGTGAGGCAGTACAAATGGAACCTGAAACTCAAATAAATGGTTTAGTTTTAATTATGGATTGTAAAGGCACCACCCTAAGTCAAACCTTTGAAATGACACCATATTATATGCGACGTATGGTGGATTTTGTACAATCTGCAATACCCTTAAGAATTAAAGGTTTTCATTTTATAAATGTACCCGGTATTTGTAGTCCCCTATTCAAATTGGGCAAACAATTTTTAACTGCAAAATCTCGTGAGTGTTTACATTTACACAGTACAAATTTAAAAACGCTACATCAATTTATAGCACTTGATTGCCTGCCAGAGTGTTATGGTGGTACATTGAAATCGAATTTGGCGTATGGTCGTGAAACCTATGAGTTGCTGACACATTTTGAAGGGTACTTTGAAAAATTTCAAAAGTATGGTTATGGCAAAAAGATATAAGGAAGTGTGGTTAGGAATACAGATTGGTTGACGCTATCGAATTCTTGTTAACTGTTTTGTACATCAACGAGTATAACTATCCAAAAAAAAAACTGTTTTTAATCTCAACATTTTTTTTATTCGATCTTCACAATGTTTCCTCAATTCCAATATATATATTTTTTATTTTATCTGTAAAAATAACATAATTGGTAATCGGTAAAGCCGAATTTTTATTTGAAGATCTATTTTTGTACTAATTATTTTTGTGAATATTGGTAAGTATATTGGTAGCCCATCATTTTCCGAAACATTCCCGGATAAAAGTAAAAGGAAAATCAACTTGTTACCATTACAAGGTAATAGATTACATAACCTATTATTTGGTAATGACTTTTAATACTGGGATAATGCAGCAGGTGGCTCTAAATTAGTGAAGGACAACACACACGCTATCACATTATGCTTTTATGAAGCAGCAAACAACGAAGTTCAACTTGACTCAACATACCAAATGACTTGAGAAAAATATTATTATAAGCTTACAAACACAAGCCTTAAGCTTGAAAAAGACTTGAGAATATATTGATTTTTCGTAACAATTGTAGAAAAATCAAAACGGAACCCTCGTGAAAATATTATGTGTGTGTGATTACTATAAGCTTATTCTTGCAATTAATAGTTATTAATAGTTGAAAAAGAGAAATCATAATTATTTTCTTTAATTTCATTTATTTTTTATTTAAAGTTTAAAAATAAATAATAGTAATTAATTTTAAATTCCAGGTAATAAGTATTCAAGCCTAAGGTCTATTTTATACAAAATTATTTATTTGTTATCCAATATTTGAATACTTATTACCTGGAATTTGTATTAAAAAGGTCGAAGAAATTGAACTGAGTAATTAATTTTATATATAAAAAATAATAATCAATTTTAAATATAAATAATAATAATTAATTTTAACCCTAAATAAAAATAATTAAATTTAATATGCAATTGCGCGTTCACTATATAAAATTTACAACTAAATGTACACGCAAAACATGTTTGACAAATTTAAAGAAAAAGTATTGCCACTTGTTGTATGTATTATAAGCGTAGAACAAAGACAACAAGACCAGAATGTATTAAAAAATATTTCTATTTCAATCGTCATATTGCGTTGTTCAATATGTGTATGTTCTTTATAAGCATACTTTAGAAAAAGTTATGTATACTAATCTTTTATCAAGCATTGTTAAATACTGCTTGTGAATTCACATTTTATAAACATTATAATAAGCGAAATTAAGAAAAGCTTAAAACACACTATTTATATAAGCTTATTCTCAAGTTGTATTGTTTGATTGCTATATGGTATATTGGGGACGTTCACTTGATTTACACTGAAAAAAACTATTAATTTATCGAAAGAGAACGATTTTTTTTTTTTGGTTTATTTTTTTTATTTTTATATAAACCGTTTAATATGCACTCAAAATATTTTTATAGGCAGTTGTAGTTTATTAAAAATTTATTCAAATTATTGTTTTTAAATGAATAAAGATTTAAAATATTTATTTAAAAAATAATACTTATAAATACGGAGTTTTCTATTGCATTAAATATTTTCATTTAAAATAAATTGTTAAAATTTTTATTTGTTGTAGTTAATGAGCAGTTTAAATAAACAAAATATTTTTTTTCAAACTTTGTAGTTAATTTTTATGTGATTTTAAAAAACAAAATACCATTTATTTTTACGGATTTTGTAGTTAATTTGTGATAGTAAAATAAAGGAAAAATTATTACTTTTTACGGATTTTTTTTAACTATTCACCACAAATCCTTTACTTATTTCAACTATCAACTTATGAACTACACAGTCCATAAAAAGTAATTCAACCAAAAGTAAGTAATTTTCTCATTAATCAACAAACATTTTGTAGTACAGGATGGGAAGAAAAACAGTGGTTTGCCAGTACTATATTTTTTTTTGTATGTCTGGCAAATTTTTTGCCATGAAATTTGCATATATAAATTTTGAAAATTTTCGATTTTGGAAATTGTTTTCTCAAAATAATAAAAAAAAAAATATCATAGACATCCCCTCAGACGGGATTTTTTTGAAATTTTCTTCGGAGAGGGGCAAAAGGGGAAGTCTTCCACTCGACGGCCTGGACAAACAACTTTGGGCAGAAAATTGAAATTTAAAATATGTGTTCACTGATAGGACGGACATTTTGGGAATTCTTACGGGAAAGAGCAAAAAGGGGAAGTCTCCCCTTTGACGGCCTGTGCGAATTCCTTTGGCTAGAAGTCTGAAATTAAAAATTCGTGTTCCATGGAGTATGGCCAACTTATTGATTAATATAAATAAATAATATAAATAAATATTTAAAAAAAAGATAGGATTTTTTGGAATTTCCTACGCGGAGGGGCAAAAATGGAAAAGTCTCCCCTAGACGGTCCGCACATACCCAAACTTTGCAAAAAAAATTAAAATTTGAAATATGTGTTTCTGGTAGTATGAACTAAATACAGATAAAGCCGTAATTTTGGGAAATTTCTACAGGTAGCGACAAAAAGGAGAAGATATCCGTGACCAAAAATTACCTCAGTAGCCCATACCTCCAGGAAAACATATTTTAAATTTTAGATTTCTAACAGAAGTTATTTGAAGAGGTCGGTATTTTTCTAACTACCCCTTCCCGCAATAATTTTCAATTTAACCACACTATAGTTCTTCACACTCAGCGTTTTATTTATCAATTGAACTACTGCGTCACCAAGTACCAGTATTTATATGAGTAGTTAGGTATTCTAGTTATTTCCAGTTATTACTTCACTAGATTTTTTCAGCTGTCAAAGAGTTTGTGATGAAATTACTAGTGTTTAGAAATTTCTGTAAGACGGTGTGCGATTTTTTTTTTTGTATGAAGATTTGGCATATAAAAACTCTGAAGATTTGGCATATAAAAACTCTGAACGCAATAAAATAAAACTTATTTTATTTTCATTGCTTTTTCTCTAATGCTCTCATTTCTTAAATTTTTTCTTTCACCAACGTTGCCATATGTTTGAATAATTTTGTAAACAAAGACATATGGACTATTAATTATTGTGAATATTTCAAGAAAAAGAAGATGCAAATTTAGAGCAAAAAAAAATTTTTTTAAATTAAAATATGATTGTATTTACAGTTTACAATCTATACTATACAAAAACTTCTAATACAATGAAGATTTGTGGGCTTAAATAGCAAATCAAGTTGGCGTATATACTGAAATGAAATGAAAATTAACACACACAAATTAAACAAAAATGTACATGTAAATAATTTTGTCGTCGAACGCATTGTTTAAATTAAATTCTCTCCCCGCAGCGTGAATCGTCGCCGTCACCGTCACCGTAAGGTTCTGTTTAGCATCGTAAGGCGTTTAGTGCAACAATTGTTAAATACCAACACCTACGCATTCTTAAGCTTTTGCATTGAGTCGTCGGTGAGACAGCGACGAATGCACATGTTCAGCGCATGCTTTTATATTTTTCTTCAAGTTTACTTAAAATAAATTAATGATGACACTCAAAAAATATTGTATGTTAAAAAATGGTGATTTCTCAAACTTTCCAAAAATTGTACTTATTTTTGAAAATCAGGCAATTGTTGAAATATTTTAAAATATTGGAATATTTGAAACACTTTTCCATAATTTTCAAAATAGGTTTAAAGATTTTGAAAACTTTTAACCTCTTCTAAATATTGAAGTTGCGATGTAAGAAAGTATGAGTTTCAAATATTATTATTATATTATATTGTACATCATGCCGTATGCTACTAACTGTAATTTATGAGTGTACTTAAATAGTTTCTCTCATTTCACTTGCATACAACTGCAAAAATTGTGTGCCCACCAGTGTTGCCGTTTTTATTTATTTTTAACCAAAATTGCTTATTTTTTTTCAATGTGGAAATGTGAACTTTTTTTTCATTTTGGTAACTTTTTTGGCAATCAAAAATATAAATTGTTTTTTTTTTTTTTGGTGTTTTTAAATTTTATTTAACAGTAAAGATTTTTATATACGTGTTTTTATTACATTGTATAAAATATGTTAATCAGCTCCGAATCACCAAAATATGCATAACTGTTTTTATTGGCGGCATTCTAACGATGAGAGTAAGGATTCTGAATTGAACAATTGCTAGGTAAGCTTAAGTGTTAATGGTGGTAAAGAAAACAAAAAACATTAAATAAATACACAATGGATAAGTATTTGTATTTTACATGTTTGCATGTATATGAATTCAAGAAATTTTTTTAACTTCACAAGAAACATTTTTACGAACTCTCCAACACATACGGAATCATAAATCCGGATTGTGCGATACGTCCGTAAAACACGTATCCGCATATCGGTTTTTCGAAAACACTACGTTTTTATTCCGTTTGCTGTAATCAATCGGTGTTATTTATTGCTTTTATAAAAATATAAATATGCAGCCGAATAGAATGGAATATATTATGTATATCTAAAATCGGGCAACCCTCATGTTAAATTTAAAATTGCATGAATGCAAACTAAGGTGCAGAACTAGTAACTTGAAGTACTTTTACGCAGCAAATCGAAAAGTGCTTTTTAGATTGCAAATATTATCAGCTGAATATAAACTAATTTGTTTTTATTTTATCAGATATTAATTTTTATAAAAGGCCAAAATTAAAACGTGGCAAAGGATGGTAATTGCTTTCTTCGAATGTTTTCTTTGTGTTGTTTATTTTTTTTAAGAAATCTAAAAAAAATATAGGAACAAGAACTCAAGACCGTTTTTACTACTAAAAAAGATTTCGGATACTGACCGGATTTGGCGTTCTTAAAATGGAGTCATTCCGTAATTTACACGACACAACGGTCCGTTACCGGTCCTTCAATGACTGCCTTTCAACGGACTCAACTTCAGTTTTTACACCACAACTTTCGATGTTCCTTAAAATTCGTTTTATAGTACGTTTACGGATCCAGAAAACGGTACGAAACCGTTTCTAACGTACTGAAAACGGTACGTAAGCGGGTTGTTTTGGGTTTTTTATTGAAAAACACTGCAGTCAATGCAAATAGTGAATGCGGAGATTTTTTTATTTGAATGCGACAATGAAAGCAGGTAATTTAATTTTTTGCTATAAAATAATGTTTTCAGTACAAATTTAAAAAGAAACAAGTAAGAGCGGCTAAATTCGGCTATGCCGAATCTTATATACCCTTCACCATGGTATTCTGAAGGAGATGAATACATCGTTGGAATCTACTACCTCATAGCTCTCCACAAACAAGCGGTATCCCCATTTATTTTTTCTTAAATGTCCAAAAATTTTAATCCAAAATAATATGTCATGTAAAATCTCAAATTTATATTTTTCCATATGTTTCAGTCAAATTTGGCATTTTCTAGGCAAAAAAAAGTTGGCGACACTACTATTTATTTTTTATTTATATCATTCACAATAGTTGTGAAACGTATTTAACCTACGTATTTATCTTCACACTCTTATTAAACAAAGGGATTTTACTGGAAAAATTAGAGGTAGTCCTGTTTTTTTGCTAATATCTCAGCCATTTATTAACCGATCTGTCTGATTTTTAATAGCAAACAGAAATGGATCACATGTAACAGAAATAAAAAAGAATCAAGTCCTCATCATGTCTGGGTTCTTCGGAAAACCCATTTCAACACACAGACGGACAGACGGACAGACGGACAGACGGACATCGTTAAATCAACTTCGCTCTTCATATGGACCCAGAATATATATACTTTATAGGGTCTAAGATCAATATTGTAGAAATTACAAACGGAATGACAAACTTATATATACCCTTCCACCTATGGTGAAGGGTATAAATATAATAAATTAATATATTAAAATAAAAACATAAATATTGAAATTTTGATTATATTTTTTCTCATTTTGTTTTATAAAATTTTGGTTACAAAAAATTTTTGTCCGTGGCAACACTGGTGCCCACCAATGATATAAATCTAAAATTGTTGAAAATAATTCTCTTAACACAACTACTAGTCCAAAGTTGCAGCTTGGAGTCGAAGGAAGTTAAATTCATTTACGGATTGATTACAAAACAAAAGCTCTTCGTTAGTCATGTAAGTAAAATACTATTTGCTTATTTAATTGCAATTCTAGGGTTATTTTTTTTAGATAACTGACCCCCCCCCATATGTATGAGTTAACAAAATAAAAATATTAAATTTTATTTTTTTTTTAATTTTTTGTTTAGAAAAAAAAAAAAAAACAACACAATGGCAAAAACTACCTCAAAAAAAATAACCAAAAAAACTGTTAAAAAAGTGTGTATAACTACAAAGAAAACAACAACAACAACCAAAAACAAACAAATTGCTAAAGTAGCAGCTAGAAAAAAGAAAAATACATCCGCTAAAAATAAACAACTAGCTAAACCAGCTTCTAGTGCAAAAAAAGCGGTGAAATCTTCAACACCGCGAGTTACATTTAAAGGTAGTTACCAACAGAATTGTTCTCTCACCTTCAAAAATGGTGTACCTGCGAAAATGACGTGCAAAGTACGTAAGGTTGGAACTGTAAAATATAAAACACCCATATGCTGAAGAATCACAATGACCAGATGATTTTTTTTTTTTTAATAATTATTTTATTAAAATGTTAAAACTTTATTTTTAAACAAAAAAGAATATACAATTTTTGATTCTATTTGATTTAAAATATATTATATGTATGTGTTTAAAATTGCCTGATTTTTAGTGATTTAAAATAATGCATAATTCACTTGCCTGAAAATGAACTCGAAATATTTTGGCTCTAGCGATAATTAGCTGTGAGCTAAACGGTTAGATCCAGCCATTCTCAAGTGAAGCGCTAAGATAAAGCGAATTAGAGTAAAAAAAGAATTTTAGATATCTACAAAAAGGGGCGTAGAAGTGGCCGTGACCAATTTTTTCCCGTAAAAACCTTATTCGGACTATCACGAACATTATAAAAAAATTTTTAGTCAAATCAGTCCAGCCGTTCTCAAGAGATGCTCTTACCAACGAACGGCATTTAATTTTTATTTATATAGATTATAGTTAAGACAACTTAAAATGTAATTGAAAAAGGCTGTATTTCTCTTTAAAATAACTGAATATATAAACCCGAGTAAAAAAGTTTAGATATAATCATATGTGGTCTTGCCTAATAATATATTATCATACACTCTAAAAAAAGACATGAACTAAAATGTTATCAAAAATTTCCTTAAAAATAGTTTATAAATTGTCCTCAATTTAAGTAAAATTGTATTAAAACTTAGAAAAATTTTCTTAAAAAGAATAAAAATTTCTAAGTTTGAGGAAAAACGAAATAGTTTATATACTCAGAAATAGTTCATATTTTTCTTAAGTAATATTTCTTGATTTTAGGAAAAAAAAAGAAGTCAATTAAATAAAAATTTATTAATTTTAACAAAAAACATCTTAGTTTTAAGAAAATTGCATACTCAAATGTAATAAAATAAAGTTTAGTTAAAAAAAAAAAAATTAGGTCATAATTTACTCTCATTTAGTTAAAAAAATGGGTCTAACTTAAATCGAGAAAATAATTGAACTTAATGTGTGTTAATTTTTTGTCCGCGAGTAGTAAAATTAACTAAATTTTAGAAAGTCATATCCTAATTCAGTTTTTAAGTACACCACTTTCTAATTTTAAAGAATTGTTTTCTAAAAATTAGTTCAGATAATTAAAAACAAAAAGTAATAAATTTTTTCCTTTGTAATAATAAAAATTTACTTGATTTTAGAAACTGATGAACTATTTATAAGAAAAGTTTTCATGCAACTTAATTGTATTAAAACTTAGAAAAATTTTCTTAAAAAGAATAAAAATTTCTAAGTTTGAGGAAAAACGAAATAGTTTATATACTCAGAAATAGTTCATATTTTTCTTAAGTAATATTTCTTGATTTTAGGAAAAAAAAAGAAGTCAATTAAATAAAAATTTATTAATTTTAACAAAAAACATCTTAGTTTTAAGAAAATTGCATACTCAAATGTAATAAAATAAAGTTTAGTTAAAAAAAAAAAAATTAGGTCATAATTTACTCTCATTTAGTTAAAAAAATGGGTCTAACTTAAATCGAGAAAATAATTGAACTTAATGTGTGTTAATTTTTTGTCCGCGAGTAGTAAAATTAACTAAATTTTAGAAAGTCATATCCTAATTCAGTTTTTAAGTACACCACTTTCTAATTTTAAAGAATTGTTTTCTAAAAATTAGTTCAGATAATTAAAAACAAAAAGTAATAAATTTTTTCCTTTGTAATAATAAAAATTTACTTGATTTTAGAAACTGATGAACTATTTATAAGAAAAGTTTTCATGCAACTTAGTTCAGATAAATTTTAAAAATTTTAATAAAATATTCTTTTTTTCAAGTAAAAGTTTTCTAATTTTTAAAAAATAATAAAATTTGATATAGGATTTTTTTTTTGTTGGAAAACGTTTAAATTATTTTTAATATTTTATTCCAAAAAAAAACAAACAATCAAAAAAAAAACAAACGAGTTATTTTTCCTAATATTCAAGAAAAAAAATTATTAAATAAAAGAAATTAAAGCAACCATTTAAAAAAAACTATCGTGCATGATTGTAATTTTTGGTTCATGATCGTGCGTGAGCGTAAGTCAAAAATCTCTCACGTGCCCATCTCTAATCTAAACAGTCTTAAATATTGAACTTAAATAGCTTAAAATATATTTTAAAATTTTGTTATCAAATGGAAAAAATTTAGAATTTTCGATTTTATGTAATAAATTTGTTTGTTGATAGAAATTTGTTTGTCAATAGAAAATATCGCAGGCACATTTTATATATTACGGCATAATGGCTTTCCTATAATTTCACTTAATAATAAAAAAGTTTAAATTTGAATATGTTAAATAAGGTTTAAGCTAAAAATCCCATAAAATAAACTTATGACTTTTCCATTTTTCAATAATAACAAAAAATGTAACTGTGATATTTTGTATTTTTGCAACAATTTCCTTAAATTAGTTAATTTAAGAAGACAAAGGACCCCCAGTGTCCCTTAGCCTTAGATGCCGTGTGTCACTTAGGGCATCCCTTTTTGTAGTTCTCTCAAGAAGATCCATTAATTAACTACGAAAAGGATTTGACTTTGTTACAATTTATTACGTTTCAGGATATCCCGCAGTACATTTTTTTAATTTGTTTACCTTTTTGCTAATGAAATTTAATTTATATTTTAAATACATGAAATTAGTATAAACTTAATTATACTATATGTTAATGCATACTGTCATATGTATTTATATACACTCAAAAAAAAAATTGAACTAGAATTTAGAAAAATTAACTTATTTAGAGGAAAAATTTAAATGAAAACAGCGCCAAAGACACTTTTTTACCAATATTTAATAAAATTTTACTTGAAATTAAGAAACAAATTTTACTTAAAATTTGGTCAACATTTCTAAATTATAGAAAAATTTTACTACTGAGAACTAAATTTTTATTAGAAAACAGTAAAATTTCATCCTAATTAGTTCATATATCATCTAAAATTTTACTGTTAGTTAGGAAGTGTTTGCTTGGTTTTAAGAAAAATTTTATTTTATTTAAATTCATTAGATAATTTCTTTTTAGTAAAAACTAGGATTTAACTCCCTCAATATAAGAAAATATTTTCTAACATCAAGTTAAATAGCACTTCTTTTAAGTGAAAATTAAGCTTAAATTTGATAAAAATTTTCTAATAAATTTGATACTGTTTCTATTGTAAACGTATGTAATACATTTAACCACAAGTATTTTCCCACTTTCAGTGGACTTCCTCTTTGTGAGGACACTGCTCTTAACAAGCATTTTGCTAGACTTTTTTGTCTTTAAATTAAATTGAATTATACTAAACTAATGTATTTAAAATATAAATTAAATTTCATTAGCAAATTAAAAAAAATATACTGCAGGATATTCTCAAACGTAATAAATTGTGACAGTCAGATCCTTTTCATAGTTAAATAACAGTTCTGCTTGAGAGAACTACAAAAAGGGACGCCCTTAGTGACACACGGCATATAAGGCTAAGGAACACTAAGGGGTCCTTTGTCTTCTTAAATTAACTAATTTAAGGAAATTGTTGCAAAAATACAAATTATCACAGTTAGATTTCTTGTTATTATTGGAAAATGGAAAAGTCATAAGTTTATTTTATGGGATTTTTAGTTTAGACTTTAATTGACATATAGAAATATAAACTTTTTGATTATTAAGTGAAAAAAAAAATTGTTTGATATATATAAAGTTTAATAAGCGCTACGTTAATTATAGGAAACCTATTATGCCGTAATGTTTAAAATGTGCCTGCGATATTTTGTATTGTAGTCAGCAAACAAAATTATTACATAAAAAGCGCAAATTCGAAATACCCTTTGATTAGAGAGATTTAGACTCACGCTCACGCACGACCACGAACCAAAAATTACAATCATGAACGATAGTTTTTTTAAATGGTTACTTTAATTTCTTTTATTTAATTATATTTTTTCTTAAAAATTAGGAAAACTAACTGGTTTGTTTTTAATTGATTTAATTGATTGTTTTTTGGAATAGAATATTAAAACTTGAAAAAAAGAATATTTTATTAAAATTTTTAAAATTTATCTGAACTAAGTTGCATGAAAATTTTCCTTAGAAATAAATCATCAGTTTCTAAAAGCAAATAAATTTTTATTATTAAATAGGAAAAAATTTATTACTTTATGTTTTTAATTATCTGAACTAATTTTTAGAAAACAATTCTTCAAAATTAGACAGTGGTATACTTAAAAACTGAATTTGGAAATGGCTTTCTAAAATTTAGTTAATTTTACTACTCGCGAACAAAAAATGAACACACATTAAGTTCAAGTACTTTCTAGATTTAGGTTAGACACATTTTTTGAACTAAATGGGAGTAAATTATGTCCTAATTTTTTTTTTTTTTTTTGAACTAAACTTAATTTTATTAAATTTGAGTATGCAATTTTCTTAAAACTAAGATGTTTTATCTTAAAATTAATAAATTTTAAATTTAAAACTGAATTTGGAAATGGCTTTCTAAAATTTAGTTAATTTTACTACTCACGAACAAAACATGAACACACACTAAGTTCAAATACCTTCTCGATTTAAGTTAGACACATTTTTTGAACTAAATGGGAGTAAATTATGTCCTAATTTTTTTTTTTTTTGAACTAAACTTAATTTTATTACATTTGAGTATGCAATTTTCTTAAAACTAAGATGTTTTTTCTTAAAATTAATAAATTTTAAATTTAATTGACTTGTTTTTTCCTAAAATCTAGAAATATTGCATAGGAAAAATATGAACTATTTCTGAGTATAAAAACTATTTCGTTTTTCCTCCAACTTAGGAATTTGTATTCTTTTTAAGAAAATTTTTCTAAGTTTTAATAAAATTTTACTTAAATTGAGGACAATTTATAAACTATTTTGAAGGAAATTTTTTATTACATTTTAGTAGTATATATTTTTTTTTTTTTTTTTTTTGAGTGTTTGAAGTTACATTTTTGTTATGTCAATAAAGTTCATAGACTGCCGCGTATTTTAGCTGAAAAAATTATATCGAAAAATACATTTTGGGCTGCTGAGTGGTTGCATTTGTGTGAGAGAATCAAATTTGTACCCAACGATACTACTATTCCTTTGTGTGAACATTGAAAAACAATAGTACACAATTTAATATTAAAGGAAAGGGGAGATCTGGTTGCTGATGCAAGGGGCTCTCAATTTCACGACCTGTATTCACAGATAAATTTTCCTATGGTTTCTTCATTTTTTCGATTCAAAATTTACTACAAGGGCTACAAGTTTACTAATAAGTGTAAGAGGAGGACTATTAGATATAAATGCCAGGCCGTTTCGTAGTACCTCAATAGGCCTGTGTACATTATGTAACCCAGACGCTTCGGAAGACACGGAATACAGAATGAACTATTTTGGAAATTCTATTCTAAATCTAAATGAAGTGCTTCATATACTAAATGGCTATAAATTATATAATTTCCTGGAAATCTGCTTAAAATATCGAATATTATGAATAAATGAATTCGATTTGATTTAACTTAAATTTATCAAAGAATACTATTTCAAATAAATTTATAATCAGCAATATAATTGCCCATCTGGCTTACAACTAACATGTTATGCCAATTATAGATAATATCATTTTATTATACCCTCCACCATATATGGTGAGGGTATATATCAGTTTGTCATTCCGTTTGTAATATGTCGAAATATAGGTTTAAGACCCCACAAAATATATATATTCGTGATCCTTATGCAATTTTAAGTCGATTTAGCGATGTCCGTCTGTCTGTCTGTCTGTCTGTCTGTTGAAATCACGACGCGAAGACGCAAGCGGCGGTGCCTATTTTTACCCAGATTATTGAACATCCTCCCGTGAAGGTACCTCTAAATTTTCCATACAAATTTGTACAATTTTTCTGTATCTATTTTTTTTTTTTTTCTGTTAAGTAAGTAAAAATGTTATTAAGTCTTCTTATTGTTCGATTACATTTATTGTCTTACATACTATGATAACTAAGTTAACGTAAAAAAAATGAACAATGTTAAAGTCGCTAACAGAGCAGACCTCTGTAAATAACATTGCTAAAACTAAATAACAAAAGTTCGTTACATAAATTGACAAAACATATTCATATTACAGTTCATGCAAAATTTAGTATATACGTATATCATCTTCATCCCCTTTGGTGGAGGGTATTCAAAGATTCGGCACAGCCGAATTTAGCCCTTTTTTACTTGTTTTTATTTGTAATCTTTAAATTTGTAAACACAAAATTTTTATCTATTAAATAAATAAAAAAAAAAATAAAAAAAAAAAAATACTGTAAGTTTGTTATTGATACTGTACTATTAATTTTCTGAAATGAAGCAGTTGGTATGAAAAGCCATCTATAAATAATTTGTTACGTAACGTATGAGTGATATTTTTAATAGTGTTAGTAAATATCACTCATACGCCGAACAATGATTTCAATTTGGCAGCAAACCCCCGTCGAAACCTTGTACCAAAATTTAAAAAAAATATATTGCTTTGGGGAATGTGTTTTCCGGTGGATGAATTAACATGCTTAATTTCAGATCTTCGTTGCCAGCTGTTTTGGGTGGGTGATTAGGGGAGGGGGGGGTTTACATTTCCTCCTTTTTGGCCCTATTTTTACCACGGTCTTATTAGAAACTACTCCAGGAAAAACATATTTTAAATTTCAAGTCTCTTGCCAAAGCGGTTTCGACAGCCTATTAAGGGGCACACTTTTCCTTTTCAAGCGGTTTGGGGGTCACTTTTTTTCCATTCTGAACTTTAAATTTTTACAGGCAAAAATCCCAAGAAGTAATTTTTCCATTAATAAGCCTAGAGTTCTGGGAAACAAATATTTTCCATATCAGATTTTTATGCAACTAGACTTTGAACGGGTCTTTAAGGAAAGCTAGGAACTTCATACTTTAGCTGTTCAGCCTGGGATCATTTTTAACTACTTTTTTAGAAACTTCAAAAAATATACCCCCTTGTGTAAATTAGCCCTTAATTCAGGGAACACAATATTTTAAATATTAGGTTTCTAAGAAATAAGCATTTATATTGCATGGAATCAATAACAGCCGAATGTACTCCTTATAAACATTAAAGTTACTTGGGCCAACCTAAATTAAAATATTTTAAAGAATTAGAATAAAAATCATTTTATATAAATCAAATATTTTAGTGATGCACCAACCACTGCCTTTCAAAATTGTTCAATAATTAACTAAATTTCTGCTCTCCGTCCATGAGTGTTTCCACCCAGCCAGTTCTTATTAAATTTGCTGGTAACAATGGAAGAGCCATCAATTTCCTATATGCAATTTTTGCAGCATCCGAAAATCTTATAAAATTTTAGAGCGAATGGTCCGAGCAAAAACATGGTAATGGCAGGTCATTACTATGTAAATTACTATGTAATGATAGGTCATTACCATTTGCATTATTATTAAAATACAAAATAATTACCTATGATGGATGGTAGAATTACTTATATGTACATGCCAAATAATGAATTACTGGTAGCTATTGAAATAAGTACCCAATTCGTATTTCTGTATTTTTTATCTGCTGTAAAAGGTGATTTTGTAAAAACTTTAAGATTTTAAAGGGTTTATAATGTGAAATAGCATTCGATTTATATAAACTTAAATGAATCGAAAAAGTAGATATTTTAAATATTTTTTTTATAATTTCAAATACAAATAATTTTTATCAATTTCTTTAAGTAAGAAAATTTTTCTTGAGAAAGTTCTACTATTATTTTACAAAAACTAACTTTAACTTTACTATTGTAAGTAACCACTTATGGTTACTCACATTCTGGTAACCCATTATTCTCCATTTTTTTAGCGAGAGGGTAATGACTTTTGGGTAATGAAATTCGAGACATCGCAAACAAAAGTGATTGAGTAAATAGCCTGATAACTTAGAGAAATGCTTTGTGGGCTACTAACTCCCTTAATTACTTGGTAATGTCTGTTTTTGCTGGGGTTTTCTATGCATCTTAGAGCTTGGCAATTTTGAAACTTGTTCAAGAATTATATTTGTACCTAATGTATGAAAAGGCAATTTTTCAACTGCGGCGCCAACTTCTACAACTATTAACAAACGAAAAAAGAAAATTAAAAATATTTAACAAAAATCGCGCAATTTTTCGAAAAAATTTCGACTGACACGAATGTGGTAAAGAATTTATAATATATTGCACCAAGCCGAGTTTTTGTAGCATAATACTTTTCATCAAAAGAGTTTTATAGCATAATAATTTTTTTTTTTCAAAATGATCTAAAAGCGGAGAGAAGCTTTAATAAGAATATTACACGTATACATTAGATCTCAGTCAATGTATTAAGGGTAATGGGTGCGATATTCTCATGCGTAATGATAGCTCGTTACCTTTTTCATTATTTGCAAGCATAAAGTAATAAGTTACTCATTATTGATTACGTAATATATGATTTAAAAATGTAAAGTAATAATTGAAATATTTTTGAAATCTATTTTTAGATGCATTACTTTTTGTTTTTTTGTAAGCAAAAGGGTAATGTATGTTTATTTTGATAACACTAGGGAAAAAACGAAGCGCATCAATTCATTTAAGTTTAAAGCAATCAAATACTATATGCGTCGATAGCCCAGTGGGTAGAGTTCTTGGCTGGCAACCAGATTTTCCTGGTTCGATTCCCTTCTTGACCACATTATTTTTAATTATTTTATTTTTAAATAAAATATTTGTAACAATTTTTTTTAATAAAAATTCCTCTTTTTTAAAAATCTATTTTTAGACACATTACTTTTTCCATTCTCGTAACCATATAAGTAACCCCTTACATTATCACCTCTAAAGTAATGGGTATATACATTACTTTGAGGCTCATCGCCTGTGAAATTCATTAATGAAGTAAAGTGTAAAGTAATCCATCGGCCTTTATGGCTATACATTACTTTACCCATTATTTGGTAATGTGTAATTTTGCCTTCTTCTTTTTGAAGATTTTTTTCGAACTTTTCTCGGACCCCTTCCGATGCAGCTACGGACCCCCAGAGGGTCGTGATCCCCCATTTGGGAACCGTTGATTTTAAAAGCTTCAAAAAGGTCGAAATACAATTTAGGTTTATAGATTGGGAGCTTTAAAAAAATGTATAAAAAATATTTTGCCCCCTTCCCACCGAAACAATCTCCTGGGCACACCTCTAGTGTTAATTATAGCAAAAATCGAAACTATTTAATGGCCAGTTTTTTTTTTTTATTCGCCTTCAAGCTTTACCTAAAAAAAATTCAACTTCTTAATAACATTAGTTTTATTTTATTTTTATTGAAGTTTTATTTCAAATAATATATAATAATGTTCATGATTTTAAATAATAATTATAAAAAATGCATGCATTATTATTATGTGTTACTTTTTTTTTTAATTATTTCTGCAATAATCCATGTAACGTTGCTGTAACTCTTCCTTAGTACCATATACCGGTAAGCCAACACCATTTAGTTCATACCTCAAACTGTCGGTAGTTAAACCATTAATTTTCTCTCTGTAGTGACTACGCAAATCGCTTTGCAATTCAGCGCGATTACTGTTTGAGGGTACATTATATCCTTGATATCTTAATTTTGATCTCATCTCATCACAAGTATAACTGGATACCTGATCATTGAAATGGCTTTGCAGGGTCCTCTGCTTATCGGCTTTATTTCCACTTGTTGGTAAATCATAATGCCTTAATTGATCGTTCAATTCATTACAGGTCATACCTTTAATGCTTGTAGCTTTTTTTCTGGACATGTTTTTTTTAGTTTTCTAAAATAGGAAAAATATCCGATTAAGTTGCCTTGAATGAGTTTAAACTTTAGACACACTAAAAAAAAAAAAATACATGAACTAAAAATGAATCCAAAATTCCCTTAAAATAGTTTAAAAATTTTTCTTAATTTAAGTAAAATTTTATTAAAACTTGGAAAAATTTTTTTAAAATGAATAAAAATTCCTAAGTTTGAGGAAAAACGAAATAATTTATATACTCAGAAATAGTTCATATTTTTCCTAAGTAATATTTCTTGATTTGAGGAAAAAAACAAGTCAATTAAATAAAAATTTATTAATTTTAAGAAAAAACATCTTAGTTTTAAGAAAATTGCATACTCAAATGTAATAAAACTAAGTTTAGTTCAAAAAAAAAAAAAAAAAATTTAGGACATAATTTACTCCCATTTAGTTCAAAAAATGTGTCTAACTTAAAATTAGAAAGTACTTGAACTTAATGTGTGTTCATTTTTTGTTCACGAGTAGTAAAATTAACTGAATTTTAGAAAGCCATATCCAAATTCAGTTTTTAAGTATACCACTTTCTAATTTTGAAGAATTGTTTTCTTAAAATTAGTTCAGACAATTAAAAACAAAATCTAATATATTTTTTTCTATGTAATAATAAAAATTTACTTGATTTAAGAAATTGATAAACTCTTTCTAAGAAAAATTTTCATGCAACTTAGTTCAGATAAATTTTAAAAATTTTAATAAAATATTCTTCTTAGTTTTCTAATTTTTAAAAAATAACAAAATTTGGTATAGGATTTTTTTTTTTTTTTGGAAAACGTTTAAATTATTTTTAATATTCTATTCCAAAAAACAATCAATTAAAAACAAACCAGTTAGTTTTCCTAATTTTCAAGAAAAAATATTATTAAATAAAAGACTATTGTGCATGATTGTAATTTTTGGTTCGTGATCGTGCCTCAACGTGGGTTCACGTGCCCAACCCAATCTTAAGAGTCTTAAATGTTGAACTTAAAATAGCTTAAAATATATTTTAAAATTTTGTTAGCAAAAGGTAAAAAATTAAAAATTTCGAATTTGCTCTTTTATGTAAAAATTTTGTTTGCTCACTACAATACAAAATATAGCAAAAATTTCCTTAAATTAGTTAATTTAAGAAGACAAAGGACCCCCAATTTTCCTTAGCCATAGATACCGTGTGTTACATAGGGCTTCCCTTTTTGTAGTTCTTTCAAGAAGAACCACTGATAAACTTTTTCACAATTTATTACGTTTCAGGATATCCTGCATTACATTTTTTTTAATTTGTTTACCTTATTGCTAATGAAATTTAAATTATATTTTTAAGTGGGAAAATACTTGCACAATGAGTTTAAAGTAGTTTACCATAGAAACAGTTTCATATTTATTGGAAAATTTTTTATTAAATTTAAGTATAATTTTCACTTAAAAGATGTGATATTTAAATTAATGTTAGAAAGTATTTTCTTATTTTCAGGGAGTTAAGTTCAAGTTTTTAGTAAAAAAAAAAAAAAATTAGGTAATGAACTTAAATAAAATAAAATTTGTTTTAAAACCAAGGAAACATTTTTAGATAATGTATGAATTAATTTGGAGGAAAATTTACTGTTTTCTAATAAAAATTTACTTCTCAGTAGTAAAATTTTTCTATAATTTAGAAATTTTTACCAAATTTTAAGTTAAATTTGTTTCTTAATTTCAAGGAAAATTTTATTAAATATTGGTAAAAAGTGTCTTTGGCGCCGTTTTCATTTAAAATTTTCCTTAAAAAAAGTTTTTCTAAATTGCAGATTATTTATTTTTTTTTTTTTTTTGAGTGCAGATTCCCGAATTTTCTAGGTACCAGAAACTTTTGTGAATTTATTTTTTTTTTTTATTATTTTGGTTTTGTTATTTTTTTTTTTTTTTTTAGAAAAATATGTAAAAACACAAATTGTTATCGGGTTTTAAATATTTTTGTAATAAAAAACAAAGAACTTATTTCAATTCACAAAAATTTCCAAAATAACCAATTCCTGAAAGCAGGAATAATTTTATTGTTTACTATTTATTTGATTAATAAAGTGCAGAATCATTAAAATGATATTCTAGTTTTTATAAAGTTTTATTTTTCTAATAGTTTTTTATGCCTTTGTGCTTTACCAATTATATTTATCCGTTTAATTGATTGCGCTTTTAAAGAATACTGATGAATTATTGGATAAAGAGAGCGTTTTTATACAAACAAATGCGGTGCTGCCAGCTATATTTAAACTTATATCCCCATTATAAAAGTTAAAATCTCCCAAATATGCTTTATTTAAATCTTCAAATTTATGACAAAAAAAAAAAAAACAAAACTAAATTTGGGCTTAGAAATTTCTATGGCATTTTAAAAAATGTTCAATTATTTATTATAAAATTTTGTATAATTTTTTTTCTGTATAAATTTTATGTGATAATTTTTTAAATGAAAAAATTATTATATTTTGTATTTTTTTAGTTCTTAAATTTTTGAGCTTAAGATTTTTTTTTTTTTTTTATAAATAAAAATATTATTTATTTTTTTCAATTTTTCGGATATAAATAAAAAAAATATTAGACACTAAACGAATGGAATGGGCAGCTATGACCTGCATCAACATTATTCCTGCCTAAAAGTGTAATTGTAAATATGTCTTCTTAAATTGATAAAAACAGTATGTAAAATAATTCACGTTGATTTTCTGAGTTAATATCAAAATGGAATAAACAAGAATCACAAAAAAAAGTCACAGTCTTAGTAAGTAAATTTCATCTTAACTCAATTATAATGAAATCCAGATGGAAGACGATTTACAACAAATCATATTAAGAAGGATAAAACTAAGAAAAGAAAAGTATCAAATTTTTTTAATAGAGTGGCAACTCTGTTTACAAAACATATACAAGGTGGCGCAAAAGTAATCCTCCTATCATCCTAATGCTATAAATTTTGCGATTGGCCCCTAATGTCAGTTCTGTTTTGACATTTGTGTAGTAAACACATGCGAAATACACGTTAATAAACAATGTTACGCTACACTGCTCCAGAACGCGGAATATTGGTGACTATTTATTTGAGCAATAATGAAGATGATTTTTCATCAAAAATAATCATGAGTGATGAGGCCCATTTCCATCTTAGCGGGTACGTAAATAAGCAAAATTTACGCTTCTGGGGCACTGAAAATCCGCGTGTAACCCACGAAGAGCCATTACACCCGCTCAAAGTCACTGTATGGTGTGCTGTTTTCGCTGGAGGAGTCATCGGACCTTTTTTCTTCGAAGACGTCGCGGGCCAAACGGTTACTGTGAATGGTGAGCGCTACAGAGCAATGATCAACGAGTTCTTTTTGCCGCAACTTGATGAATTGGGATTGGAAAACATGTGGTTCCAACAGGACGGTGCAACGCCACACACTGCACGTGCCACAACCGATATGCTGAAGGATGCATTTCCCGGGCGCCTAATCTCCCGTTTTGGCGATTTGCACTGGCCAGCAAGATCGCCTGATTTGACCGCTTCAGACTTCTTTTTGTGGGGCTTTTTGAAGTCGCGGGTTTATGTCAACAAGCCTCAGACCAACAACATGACCATCCACAAGAAGAATCAAAGTTTTTCATTTTATTTTTAAATTACATCCAAAAAACATCGGAAGGTTATTTTTGCGCCACCCTGTACCAGTATGGAAATTACATTTTATATAATAATAAATGCATAAACTTCCATTTTCTATAATTATCACAAAAAAAAATTAAAACTATTAAAAGGCTGTTTAAGCGGCTCAAAGAATTGATCAACATAAAAAAAAATGTAAAAAAATTTCTAAATTATAGAAAAATTTTACTACTGAGAACTAAATTTTACTGTTAGTTAGAAAATGTTTTCTTGGTATTAAGAAAAATTTTATTTTATTTAAGTTTATTAGATAATTTGTTTTACTGAAAGCTAGGACTTAACTCCCTAAAATAAGAAATTATTTTCTAACAACAAGTTAAATTGCACATCTTTAAATTGAAAATTATCCTTAAATTTGATCAAAATTTACTAATATATATGAAACTGTTTTTATGATAAAGGTAATATATTTTACCATATATTTTAAAATACTTTACACTCATTGTGTAAGACTTTTCTCATTAAGTGACACACGGAATCTATGGCTAAGGAACATTGGGGGTCCTTTGTCTTCATAAATTAACCAATTTAAGGAAATTGTTGCAAAAATACATTTCTTGTTATTATTGGAAAATGGAAAAATTTCATAAGTTTATTTTATGACATTTTGAACATTAACTTTAATTGACATTTACAAATTTTAACTATTTTTATTATAAAGCGAAAAAAAATAGTTTTAGTGCCTTCGATAAATATAAAGTTTAATAGGCGCAACGTCAATTATAGGAAAGCCATTATCCCGTAATATATGAAATCAGCTTGCGAAATTTTTTAACTTTTACTTACAAAATTTTAAAATATATTTTAAGTTCAATATTTAAGACTGTTGTTTCCTTTAACTAGTTTGTTTTTAATTGATTGTTTTTTTTTTTTGTTTTTGGACACGAATATTAAAAATAATTTAAACGTTTTCCAACAAAAAAATCTTTAGTTTATTATTTTGAAAAAAAAGAAATATATATATATTATTAAAATTTTTAAAATTTATCTGAACTAAGTCGCATGAATATTATTCTTAGAAATAGAACATCAGTTTCTAAAATCAAATAAATTTTTATTATTACACAGGAAAAAAATTATTACTTTTTGTTTTTAATTGTTTGAACTAATTTTTAGAAAACAATTTTTAAAAATTAGAAAGTGGTAGACTCAAAAACTAAATTTAGAAATATCTTTCTAAAATTTAGTTAATTATACAATTCGCGAAAAAAAAATGAACACAAAATAAGTTCAAGTACTTTCTCATTTTAAGTTAGACACATTTTTTGAACTAAATGGTAGTAAATTATGTTCTAATTTTGTTTTTTGTACTAAACTTAGTTTTATTACATTTTAGTGTGGCAATTTCTTAAAACTGAGATGTTTTTCTTAAAAATTGAAAGTGGTGCAAATTTGGAAATTTAGCCTGTTCGGTGGATCGATTATGACGACCATAAAATGAACGTTGTTTACGACATACATTTTTCACACAGCACGAATTTTGATGATAAAATTCAATCATCTGCCAGCTTTGTTCGTTTATTAGTCTATTCATGCTGAAATGGGAAAACTTACTGAGCATTTTTGGCATTGCCACATGTCTCGAATCTTTTTTTTTTACACTTAAAAACCAATTAGCTAAAAACCATTTAGTTGGACCTTCAGATTCTTCAGCATTTTTTTTTTTTTTTTTTTTTGTACAAAGAAAATGTTTAATATCAAAAATTCTCCTAAAAAAAATTCCTGCACAATCTAGGAATTTCAATATTTAAAAAAATTTTTCAGAAATTGAATTTTTTTTTATACAAAAAATCCTCAGAATTTCAGAAATTTTATAAAAGAAAAAGTTAATCAGAACTTTAAAATATTTCTATAGGAAAAAATTTTTCAGATTATAAAATTTTGTCTAGCTATAAAATAAATCTTTAAAATCTGAAATTTTTTATTTAAAAACATGTGAGAATCTGAAAAAAAATCTTAAAGATAGAAGAGAGTCATATTAACATGTAAGCTC
>OX456526.1:137174004-137214220 GCA_949748255.1 Eustalomyia histrio | reverse complement strand
AAGACTCTACATTTTCATTTATTTAGAAAAGAAAAATATATATTATTTATACAAGTTAATAATGTCGATTTGGACAACATATGGCATAGCTATTACATATGGTTTGTGTCAATAATAACAAATATGGTATTTTGGAGGGTAAACATCTGTCATTTTAATTCAGTATTCGATAGACGCCAAAGTGTAAACACACATTTTTTTCAAACGCTATAATTATGTCGAATTTTGTGCCTAAAAAAGATGTTTTGCGGAAAAGTCCTGATAAGCTTCTTTCATTTGAAAAAAAAGGCTGCTGAAAGTTATCGATTGTTGGTACAAGCTTACGGTCAACTTGCACCAACTTAAAAAACTTGTGAACGATAGTTTGTGTGATTCAAAAGTGGTAATCTCGAGACAAAAGACAAGGAATGACCTGGTCAGCCAAAAAAGTGTGAAGATGAGGAATTGGAAGCATTACTCGACGAAGATTGTTGTCAAACGCAAGAAGAACTTGCATTATCATTGGGAGTCACACAACAAGCTATTTCCCTACACTCTAAATAATTTCTGTTTAAATTTACCCAACTTATAGTAGGAAACTGTACTCCTACTATAAGTTGGGTAAATTTACTCTGTGTGCGTAAATTAAAAAAGTACACACATTATGCGTAAGTGGGTAAACAAAAAATTAGTAAAATTACACTAAAAGTGCGTAAAAATTAAATTAAATTTTCAAATTAAAGAGTAAATTTACTAAATTTGTGCGTAAAGAAATACGTTTGACGCGTAAATATACTCATAAAATGCGTAAAAATCTCAAAAAAATTGCGTATATTTACAACCACGATTTTTTATTTTTTTTTGTAATAAAAACAATAAATTTATTTTAATTATGTGTTTTTTTAATAATGCGTTATATTATAAAAAAAAGCAATCAATGTTTTTATAAATTTGTTTATAAAATATAATAAATCCTAAAAAATATTACTCTACACTCTAATTAATTTTTGCTTAAAATTAGCAAATTTATGGTAAGAAACTGTTTCTCCTACTACAAATTGGGTATTTTTTTTTAATAAAACAACAACATATATTTCCCAATTAAAAATTAAAAAGCGGCATAAATATTTTCTTTGAGGATTTCCTCCTCCAAATGTTTTTTACATTCGTCCATACATAGTGGATTCAATAGAATATTATGAATATTCTCTGTATATATTTCGGTGGTTATACTCGTGCTGCCTTGGATGGTGTTTTTAATAAACATCTTGATCGTGTACATGTTGTCCTTATCGCTTGAGACTTCGTTCACATTCTTAATATGAGTATTTTCCTTGGATAGTAGGATACGAAATATAGCATTTCCAACGTAGTAGTGAGGTCATCTTAATTGTCTTCATCGGATTTATATGCATTTTATTTTTTCAGTCATAAAAATTCGTTATTTTTATTTTTTGAATTTCTTTACGTTTTCTTTTTTAATTTATAAGTGTCAATATTTTAATTGCCACTATATGATAGTACATTTACAAACTTGTGTTTAAAATTTGAATTTACCAAAAACTATACTAATTTTAAGCACAACATGTTTATTTATAAACACATAGTGTTTATTTATACGTTGTATGCGTATTATTGTATGTGAAAGTGTGTGTACAATATTTTTACGCATTTGGTGTTTATATTTACCAACTATGCGTAATATTACACAAAAGTTTACCCGTTTTATAGTAGTAAATTTACAAACATTTTTTAGAGTGTACGTTTGAAAGCATTGAGATTAATTCAAAATCAAGGAAATTGGTTTCCATATGAATTAAAGCCGAGATACGTTGAACGGCGATTTTGCATGTCGAAAATGCTGCTTGAACGCTACAAAAAGAAGTAATATTTGCATCGTTTTGTTACTGGTTATGAAAAATGGATACATTACGATAACCCCAAGTGCAAAAAGTCATATGTAAAGCCCGGCCAACCAGCAAAATCAACGCCGAAGCCGAATATCCATTGCGCCAAGGTAATGCTCTATATTCGGTGGGATCAAAAGGGTGTTTTGTATTATGAGCTGTTGAAATCGGATCAGATGATCACAGAGGACCTTTACCGAACACAAATGATTCGTTTGAAGAGAGCAATCAATTAAAAACGACCACACGCGAGGCCATAATCTTCCATTATGACAACGCTCGGCCACATGTTGCAAGACCGGCCAAAAACTATTTGGAAAACAGTGGACAAAAAGTTTTGGCTCACCTGCCTTATAGCCCAGACCTTGCCCCTTCTGACTGCCATTTGCCTCGATCGATGCAGAACGCCCTTACTGGAATACGCTTCACTTCAGAACAGGGTATCAGAAATTGGCTTGATTCATACATTTCCTCAAAACCGGAGCAGTTCTTTTGGCGCGGAATCCATATGCTACCAGAAAAATGGAAAAAGTATTGGCTAACAATGGACAATACTTTGAATAATGTATCAATTAATGTTTGCATTTTCAAGCAATCGACATTATTAACTTGTATACCTAATATATTTTACTGCATATGCATATATTTATGTGCGCCTAAAATCAGTTCTCTCTTTTTTTTTTTTTTTGATTTACATTCGTTATAGTAATGCAACAAAATAATTATGAAGTATATTTTACAATTTTTGTGCAAAAATTTGATGCATATGGCAAATGCAGCAAAGCAATAGTTAAGTTTTTTTTTGCATGCAAAAATTTGCTGTACATGACAAGCAGTGGTGCATGCAGCAAAACTATGGATATTAAATATTATATTTATTATTATCATATCTTAGATATGATACAAGATATTGAGAAAGGGGTTTTGCATTAAGAAATCCATTGTAATCCATTCCTAATCGTCTTTTTTTAATGATAAGTGGATTAAACCAAAAATAAGCTGAAGTGCTGGCAGTTTGGGGTTAGTAAAAATGCAGCATTACACGTTAGAACAATGCGTTTTTATTGTTAAAAAATATTTTAAAATTAGTGAAAGTTTGACGGCTGCAGTTTAGAGCAAAATCATCCTAAACGATGAAACATATTTTTACCTTGATGACGCATTTTGGGATAAAGAGAACCCACGTGTGATGGTCGAAAAACAAATGCATCCATAACGTATCCACTGTTTGCTGCAGATTTGAAGCTAGAGTCATTATTGGACCATACTTCTTCGAAAATAAGGATGGTCAAGCAGTGACTGCTACTGGTGATCGATATCGCCACGTTATAACAGAGTTAATTCTATCTAAATTGGATAATATTGATGTGCACGACATTTGGTTTCAACAAGATGGTACCACATGCCATACAGCAAGTGCAACAATTCAATTACTGCATGATACATTTTATGGTACTGTGCTCTCTTATACAGGTTGGTTGAAAAGTTCCTGCGCTCGAAATGAAAGAATACTGTTTTTGTTACGAAATATATTCTTTTATTCAATATGATCTCCTAGAAGCTCAATACACTTGTTCCAATGATCTTCCAATAATTTTATCCCATCCTTATAATGGTTTTCCGGAAGCTCTGCAAAATAACCGTATACGGCTGCTATGGCCTCTTCATTCGACGAAAAATGCTTTCCACGAAGGAATTGTTTGAGATTTTTGAAGAGATAGTAGTCACTGGGAGCCAAATCTGGTGAATACGGTGGATGTTCAAGCAATTCGTACTTTAATTCTTTGAATTTAGCCATCGTCAAAACACTTTTGTGAGCAGGTGCATTGTCTTAATGAAAAATTAATTTTTTCTTCTTTAAACCAGGTCTTTTCTCACGAATTTTTTCATCCAGCTGATCCAAAAGGCTGCAATAATATTCAGAGTTGATTGTTTTACCTTTCTGAAGATAATCAATCAACAAAATTCCTTTTGCATCCCAAAAAACTGATGCCATAACCTTCTTTGCTGATCGTTGTGACTTCACCTGCTTTGGAGCTGAATAACCAGCTTCAGTCCACTGTAAACGTTCTTGTTTCAATTTAGGATCATGGTGGTAGATCCAAGTATCATCCAAATTACGCTTAGAAATTTGTTTTTGATCCAGTTTTTGTTGAATTGTTAATGTGTGCGGCACTAACTTTCCAAACAGTTTTTTCATTAGTAATTCTTCATGTAAAATATGGAGTACTCGTTCGTCTGAGATGCCTATGGCATTAGCAATTTCACGTTTAGTCAAACTTGGATCTTCACTAACCATATATGTACCTGCTCAATGATTTCGTCTGTGGTTGCAATTTTTGGTCGTCCTTCGCGTGGATCGTCTTTAAGGCTGGTACGACCACGTTTAAATTCACCAGCCCAAAACTCAGCGGTGCGTTTTGAAGGTGAGGACTCCTTATACACTTCTAACAATTGTTCATAAATTTCCTTTGCTTTTAAACCCTTCAAAACAAAGAATCGAATGACTGCACGATATTCAATTTTTTCCATATTAAAAAAAATCAATAACACGTCAACTTCAAATGGCTTGTAAACAAAGAAAGAATTGACAGAATGACTGGCAACTTTGCATGTGTTCTCACAACAGTTATACCAACTTGAGAAAAAAAAAGTTTGGAGCTAGCAGTGCCATCTCTTGGTGAGCGCAGGGACTTTTAAACCAACCTGTAGGTGATCAAAATTGGCTCCCTAGATGGTGTGATTTAACACTATTGAATTTATTTTTATAGACATATTTGAATGCCAAGAGGAAATTTAACGATAAATCAACGAAATTCATCCACATTTATGCAAAAGGGTCATGGAAAATTTTGGCTGTGCCACAAAGGCGTGGGCCTCGATATGCTATTCCATACATAACCTATTCTATAAAAAATGACAATGTGAAGAAAGAAATGTAATTTTATTTTATTTAAATCTTAAGTGGATTTTGGGAACTAATTTCAAAAGGATTTTTAAAACTAACGAAAATCTTTTTTTTTTATTTCATATATAAAACTAGAAAATAGCAAATTACTTTTCATCCTATCCAATAAAAAAAAAAGTGCATATAAATTGTAAACACAAAAGTAAAGAGGTTTGTTGTACTCCAAAGCCAAAGAGTATTAAATATATTCTCTTTTTCCATTACTATATATTTTATAGTACATGTGGAAAAAACAAAATTTTGCATATCATGTTCAATGGTCCCATTTTGTTTTAGTTGATATTTACTATTCTTAACAATTAAAGCTGAATCAGAAAAGGAACTAACAGATTAAAGTGTTTTAAACAAAAACAAAAAAAGATTAATTATAAATAAATTTTATAAAAATTTATAAAAAGTAAGTTTTACATGTTGGTTAAAAAAAAATGTATAATGAGTGCAATAAAGCCAAACAATGGTTTCAAATAAATGGCGCTTTTTTCTAAGCAATGTACTTAGAACTTATTATAAATTCTTCATGACATCATTTTAGTTTAATGTACGTATTAATAAATAATTAATAATTCATTAACTATAAATGACTTAAATATCAGCTAGTGTTAACACAAAGAATATACAATATTTATCATTAAATTTGCATATAAAAATAAACAAACCTTATTCTTTTATACTCTCAAAACATATTCATCATTGATTTTTGACACACAAAAATTCAAAGTAATGTTAAAAGTTCATTACACCCGTAAGTTACAAAAATTTATAATTATTACATAAAATTTACTATGCGGTTTGATTTAAGTAACCGGTTTAATATTATTTCCTTTCATATATGTTATTTAAAAAATTTGTCATGCATGTATCTTTAAAATACATTAAACAATGGTGTGAACGCGTGTGAAATAGTGAACACTTTAACTAAACCTACGTCTTAACGTGCAATCAATATTTCATGAAATTAATAAAAGCTGTGTTTGTGTGGTAAATTATAAATTGAACATTAGTTCGCGTTAAGAACTATTGTGTACAATTATTGACGTTATTCTCAACCTCTTTTTACATGGTTGCTATCAGTTTATAGCGAATATTCATGTTACGACCTTGCCGCATAAACACAGCAAAAATACGTAATTACTGAGAGATGCCAGCTTGCATCGTTGACAATTTATTTTCAAAAAAAAAAAAAAAATATATATATATATATATATATCAATATATAAGACTACATAATCGCTAGAAAATGGCTTACACTCACCAAAAAAAAGTCTGTAATGGCAACTGAAAATTTTGCTAGTATTATGGGAAATTTTGCTTATTTGAGCCCAGCGATATTTTTTGCTTATCTTAGTAACACATGTCTGCTGATGTGTAGTACAATGTAATTAGTAGAAAAAATTAGTAAAATTTTTGTAAAGTAAAATTTAAAATCCGTTTGCTAAAATCAGAAAAACAATTACTAAATATTATTAATATAAGTACAATAAAATTAGTCTAAAAAATTAATAAGTGCTACTAAATTTTTAGTGAGTAAATGTAAACTCATTGAATTGTAAAATATAGTAAAATTTTAATTTATAAAAAAATATTATTAAAATGCACAAATTAACTTAATTATTTTTAGATACACTTGTTACACCTTAAAGCTGCTAATTTCTAAATGCCTTACGAATGCGAGTATAAAAATTTATATTTTTTTTATTTTGTTTATTTTATTTTGAAAAATATTAGAAAAATTAAAAAAATTTTGGTTTATTTTGCTGATTTTTCTTTTGAAAAATATTTTTAGTAAATTTTTTGGATTTTAAGGTCAAATTTTTATTGATTTAAGGGCTGATTTTTAGAACTAAAAATATTTTTAGTGCTATTTTAAGTGAAGTATTTTCACCTCCGATTCTTTTTTTTTCAACCAATGTAGCATTTCAATGCAATTTAAGTTAATAAATTTTAATTATTAGAAATAAATTTGCCTTCAATCTCCACTTTTTTTTTTAATTAGTAATTTGTTTTGCTAATTTTAGCAAATCGTATATCGAAAATTTGTAAATGATTTCCAAAGTTAGCAACAAAAATTTGTAAATATTCTCTAAAATTCTGTAATTTGTTAAATGTAAATAGCAAAAAAGTTTACTAAATAATAAAAATCAGTACAAAAATAGTAAAGTGGGATTAAAAACCGTTTACAAATTTTTTCACTAACTTTTTTTTTTTTTTTGAGTTTACAAGAAGAGTTCCTCAATGTAAAAACTGAATGATGAAATTTGGACTTGTGATAGAAAAAAGTCATACAAGAACAATCTGTTTGCCACCTCGGGAATCTAGAAAGTGAAAAGGATTCCGGGCAGTTTTGGGTACTTTTTTGATCGGCAGTATGTCAAAAAGTGTTGAATTTCTAATATAAAAACTTCATTACAATTATATGCTTGCGAAATAAGGAATTTTAATATTCATAATGGCTATAATTAATCATATTACCCAAAAATAAATTAGCGAAATATTTGTTAAAATCCAAAATAGCACGAATATAAAAAAATACGAATCCTCTGAAGTTTAATAACAAATAAGTGATGACTTTGACTTTGAGTGATTTTGGTAGCCCAAACAACTTATTATGCTTAACTCACTAACGACTGACCCCTCGATTTCTTTGTCTAATTTTGACGAAACTTTACATAGACAATACTTGAGGTATTTATATTAATATGGTATAAAACTTTGTGACAGAGATTCACCATATCGAAATTACTTACGGCTATAAAATTATTCTTTTCTTAATATTTTTTTTTATTTACCACGTAAATCTCCTTATTTTTACTTCAAAATAATCTACATTTCATGATAATTGCAACATTTTTTTTTTTTTTTTTAAAGTCGTAACCTTTATCTTTCGGTCCATGAAAAACAATTCGAAGTACTTTTTACCCGTTTCCAGCTAGATTTTTTTCTACACAGAATAAAATTACAAAATTCTGCTTGTAAAAGTTTTTTTAAAAAGGCACCAAAAATGGGTATTTCTGTAAATACAAAAAACTTTTTGTTATTTTTTGTAACTTCAATTTTTATTTTCAAAGAATTTTTATATGAAAAGTAACAATTTACAAACATTTCAAATAAAAAAATTGTTAGAAATCGAATTTGAATTTTAGCAAATATTTTTAATTACTTAAAAATTTGTGATAATTTTTTCTGTGTATGATAGATTTCTTTGGGGTATTTAAATACCCATCCGGCAGGAATAGGTTAAAGCATAGAAAGTTATTTGGATTTCAAGTGAAACAAATGATATACCCCATATAAAAGGCGTTCATTAATCACTAAACTTTGGTTATTTTGAGAAAAGTTTAAAGTGTTAATGAATTAAAAATGTTAACTGCGAAGATTTATAAAATGTACTAAATAGTTTAATGGTGTACTATTATAGTTCCGTTATCTGAAAAGTACCATAAATAATGTAAAATTGTTTTATATTAATCATACCTATTGCAGTGTTATTTTTAGCTCTGAATATTTTTATTTTTTAATTCTTTCATCGTCCCTTTTGTGTTATTTTTCTTTTGTGTGACAAACCCACAGTATTGCCAAACTAAGAGTTTTGTCCCCAAAAAAAAGGGGATTTTTGGTTAATGTTGAAGCATAGGAATTTGTTTAGTTTTAATTAAGAAAAAATGTTATACTCAATAAAAAAAAATATATATTTCACAATAACGAATTTCCCATAAAAATTTTATACAATTTCTTTTCCACAAAGTTAATATACAAGACAATTATTTTTCTGTGAAAAGGTGATATTTTGGGTTAATTGTGTCTCTCTTATAAAAAATTATTAATTATTACAATTTAAATTACCATTTAAGGCCATTAAAGTTCGATTGGAATTTTATTTGAAATATTTGAAATTTTAGCCGGGAGATATTTATGGGGAGGCCAAAAATTCTTTAAAAAGATAACACAAAGAAATTTTTGTCATTTTTGAAATTTCGTCAGTATTTTCATATCAAAATGTTTGACTTTTATTAAGAGTTTTTGATAAAAAGAAAAATTTCGCCAATAAGTTAAGTGTACAACATCAAAGAATTAAAAAAATAGATACGGATTTACTTCATTGGCAACGCAATCTACATGAAAAGCATTTTTTTTAAATCAAATTTTAAAGTTAGTAGTTTTTTTTTGTGTCATTTGTATTTGAATTGCACAAATTTTAAATGGAAAACTTTAAAATAACGAATACACGTATTGGGTATACAAGTTAATAATGACGATTTGGACAACAGATGGCATAGCTATTACATATGGTTTGTGTCAATAATAACAAATATGATATTTTGTAGGGTAAACATCTGTCATTTTAATTCAGTATTCGATAGACGCCAAAATGTAAACACACATTTTTTTTCAATAGCTACAATAATGTCGAATTTTGTGCCTAAAAAAGATGTTTTGCGGGGAAGTCTGATAACCTTCTTTTATTTGATGAAAACGGCTGCTGAAAGTTATCGATTGTTGGTAGAAGCTTGCGTGATTCAAAAGTGGTAATTTTGACACAGAAGACAAGGAGAGGCTTGGTCAGCCGAAAAAGAACTTGCATTATCATTGGCAGTCACACAACAAGCCATTTCCCTACGTTTAAAAGCATTGGGATTCATAGCCTAGAGACATTGAAAGGCCATTTTGCATGTCGTAAATGCTGCTTCAACACTACAAAAAAAAGTAATTTTTTTATCGCATTGTTACTGGTGATGAAAAACGGATACATTACGATAACCCCAAGCGCAAAAAGTCATATGTAGAGCCCGGCCAACCAGCCGAATCAACGCCGAAGCCGAATATAAGGTAATGCTCTGTATTTGGTGGGATAAGAAGGGAGTTTTGTATTATGAGCTGTTGAAATCGGATCAGACCATCACAGGGGACCTGTGCTGAACTGAATTGATTGCTTTGAAAAGAGCAATCAACGAAAAGCGACCAGAATATTCGACTAGGCACGAGGCCTTAGTCTTCCATCATGACAACGCTCGGCCACATGTTGCAAGACCGGTCAAAAACTATTTGAAAAACAGTGGATGGGAAGTTTTGGCTCACCCGCCTTATAGCCCAGACCTTGCCCCTTCTGACTACCATTTGCTTTGATCGATGCAGAACGCCCTTACTGGAATACGCTTCACTTCAGAACAGGGTATCAGAAATTGGATTGATTCATTCTTTACCTCAAAACTGAAGGAGTTCTTTTGGCGTGGAATCCATATGCTACCATAGAGATGGGAAAAAGTAGTGGCTAACGATGGACAATACTTTGAATAATGTATTAATTCATTTCGTTTTTATGATAATTGCATTTTTCAAGCAAAAAATCGATATTATTAACTTGTATACCCAATATTTTGGAGTTCAGTATGAATTGGCTAAGTTTATTAAAATTAAATAGTCAAAATAGATGTAAGAATAATGATAAAAAAACCCAACAAGTAATTTAAGTCTAAATTAAGTCTTTACCGGTCAACCGGTTTTTTCGGTTTTTTTTTTAATTTGAATAAAATATATAAAGTAATAAAAATAAAAAAATACATTCTTTGAAAAAAAATAATTTTTTTATTGTATTTCATTTCAACATTTCATTCATTGGTTTTAATATTTTTTAATATAATATCTTAAAAATTAATATTATAAAACTATATTCATATCAAATAAATATAGATCATTAAGATTGTAAATTGGGTAAAATTAGGTACGTTAGTAATTTGAACGTTTAAAACTTTTGGCATTAAATAAGTTTTTTAATAAAACATTTTAAATATGTAAAAAGAAAATCTATTTTTCACTTCTAAAATAATATTTCAGAAATAATATGCAATTTAAATGTTTCGTTTTAAGACGATTTTTTGTTTGCTTTTGATAAAGCTAGAAGTGGAAAATACTCTTTCACTAATAGTAGATGTTGGACAAATAGTCAAAAGACAATTATATAAATTTTCCAACTTTTCAGTTCTTTTGTCGCATTTATCAAGATATATGAAATCATTAGTCTCTTTTTTAGGATTTCGAATACTGTTTGTTGTGTTATTTAGATCAGAAATTAAACTATTTGAATTTGGAATATCCAAAGTTAAGTCTTTATCGGAATCTATCAGACTTACATATAAATCTTAATAACCAAACAATCGATTATAAAAGTGTTCGGAAAAAATAAAAGAGACCAAGTAACCCAGTTGGTGATGTTATTAAAAAAACCGGTTAACCGAACAAAAAAGACCGGTTTTCGGTTTTCTTCGAATTTACAAAATATTCGAAACCGATCGATTTTTAAAAATAAAGAAACCGGTTGAGCGGTTTTCGGTTTCGGTTTTTGAAGACTCTATGCTTTTTCTTATTATTTACATTTTTTACTTAACTAAAAGGGGGAATTTTTTAAGGGATATTTCTTGATTTGCTTGGGTTTAATGAACAAAATTATCTGGCAAGACTGCTCAGTCCATACAAAATGTTTGTAAAATGTATACGAAAAAGTAACACAAAACAAAGCAGCAAAAATTAATTGAGCGAAAATACCCCTGAGGAATGCTGGGTTCAAATCCCATAAGAGGCAGGAATTTTTATTTAATTTTATTATTTTACAAAATTTTTCTTAAATAAACAGTTCTTTAAACTTGTTAAATATACATTTTAATTAATTTAGAATTTATGTATTGCAAGTATAATTTATATTTTATATACATTTTTAATTTTATGAATTCTTTATAAAATTTATTTTTTTTTAATTTTATTTAAAATATCACAATTTTTTAATTTTTTTTTTTAACTTCGTTTATAATTAATTTTTTTTAAAATTATTTAATTAATAATTTTTATAAAATGTGTATATAAATTCAAATTAAAAAAAAAATATTAAAGAAAATTTTGTCAGAAGTGGGATTACAAATTAGTTAATTAATTATTTTTATAAATTTTAATAATTTTATAAAATATCACAATTTTTAAAATTTTATTTAACTACAGTATGTATTATAATAATTTATTTTTAAATAAATATTTCGTTATTAATTAATTTTTTTTAAAAATTATTTAATTAATAATTTTTATAAATTGTGTATATAAATTCAAAGTAAAAAAAAAAATTGTCAGAAGTGGAATTCAAAATTAATTAATTAATAATTTTTAGAAATTGTGTAAAAAAAATTAAAATAAAAAAAATTATTAAAAAAAAATTTTTGTCAGAAGTGGGATTCGAACCCACTATTTAATTAATAATTTTTATAAATTGTGTATATAAATTCAAAGTAAAAAAAAAATTTGTCAGAAGTGGAATTAAAAATTAATTAATTAATAATTTTTATAAATTGTGTACAAAAAATTAAAGTAAAAAAAATTATTAAAACAAAAAATTTTGTCAGAAGTGGGATTCGAACCCACGCCCTCAGAGAGGACCAGAACGCTCAAATTAACCGTAGTGTGAAACGGCAAGATTGCTCTTGAGTCTGGCGCCTTAGACCGCTCGGCCATCCTGACATGTGACTGTTATTTGACTAAAAACTAACATAAAGTGTTGATTATTTAATATAAACACATGACTGTATACAGTGTATACTATACACGTTCCTATTGTGAAAGCAAATATAAATATAAATTAAGAATTTTAGATATTCATTACGCTCATATCATACAAAAATATATTTATAACTGTATATGGTAATTGCTTTAAGTTATTGTATATTTTGAAGTTGAATATGTTTGGTTTTTTTTTAAATAATTCCATTGCACAGTGGGGTTATTTGTACAATATTTTGTTTGTAATATAGCCATATCTTTGTAGCTTGTGGGATTGCTATGAATCCTATGTCAACGTAATTTCCAGCCTAAGTGGGCCACTTAGGACATGGGGAAATTTTGGAAGTTTGCCAATTTTCTTTTTAAAAAACCTTAACATTTTTAATATTTGCTTGAAAAGGCTTACAAGTAATATATTTCAATTTATTTTTTATTTTATCTGTAACAAAAACACTGTGAGGCATATGTATACTTGTTTTATTTTTCAATATGAAAGTCGTGCCATTTTAAGCTGAATTCCCAATGATGGACTAACCCATCCTGCAGAGTTGCTTTTGTTCTCTTCTTCTTTGCACTCCGAAAAGTGGAGTACTCTGTCGTTGTGAATCTAGCTTTAAGTGTAAAAAAATATGTATATTCCATTGAAATTGTCGTTATAAATTAAAAAATTAATTGCATATATTTTAAAAAATTTTCCAAAAAATTCCTGTCTTCGCCACTGGCAAAAAAAAAAATACCAAAACAGTTAATTGGGAAAATAAAAATTTAAAATTTTTAAAGATTACAAAAATGTATTTGTACAAAATAGTTTTAAAATGTATACCCCACTGTGCATTGCCAAAACATTTTACAATCTCTAAAACTTTTATTGAAAAATCATCTACATTTTGCTTATAACTAAATTATTGTAATCTTGTAATGTTATAGCAACATGATTAATACAAGAATAAAACATGTTCTGGCAAGATTTTTTCAAGCATAACTTGTAGTTAACAAGTACAACTTCCGTAAATAAAATCTTGAAAAAACCAATCGGAAACCATTAAATTACTTTAAGCAGAGGCGAAAAATATCTTTAATAGTTTTTCAAAGTACAAAATCACTATAATGATCATAGGTTCTAAAGAATTCATTCCTTTATTCGATTTTCAATTATGATTGACATATGGAATGATTGAATTCTCAAAGTATATTACTCGAATGGGAATGAATTCTTATATCTGGTCTCAATTGATTTAATTTTAAAAGATTTCATTCATTTTTTATCATTTAATTTGTTCATTCACTGAATTCAATCGATTTACAAATTTGGGAATTTTTTATTATTTAGGAAATATTCTTATTATTATTCATTCTATGGAGTAATTTGGGTTTGACATTCAATTTTCTTAATTAGATTTTTAACTCCATTATTTGAAATCACTACAGCTGATTAAACGTTTGTCAATATAAATGATAACAAATACAGTTTGGCCGCGGTTAACGCCCATCTGGACAAACCAGAAATATCATATTTCGTTATTTAAATGTTTTTTTTTTTATTAATTTTATTAATTTTGAAATCAAAACAATTTTAAAATTAGAGAGTTAAAAGAGAATTTTTTATATTATTTCTTCTTCTTTGCCAAAAATGGAAAAAAGAATGTCAAAATTATTAAATCCTCAAAATAAAAAATTGCTAAAAAGGAAAAAAAAAATCTATCAAATTGAAAAAAAACCGCGAAAATTATTGTAAAAAATTTGTTAACATTTAAAAAACAGTTAAAATTGGGAATATCCCTAAAAATTGTAAAGCTCGTCAAATTGAAAAAAAAAAATCACTTAAAAAAGTGCTACAATTCGAAAACAAAATTGAGAAAAAAACGCTCAAATTGAAAAAATAACGTCAAAATTGTAAAAAAACGCTACAAATTAAAAAAAATCGCTAAGATTAAAAAAAAATTGCTATTACAGTAGAATCTCACAAATTAGAATTTTCACAAATTTGAATCGTCCAGAAATTAGAACCAGACATTTAAATGTATTGGACGCTGATTCTGATTTCTGATTTTTTTTATTTTTACTAAAAAATAAGATTTTTTTTATTATTTTAAATTAAATAGGGGAAACCCCAAATTATATGTATTAAACAATCTTAAATTGCAACTTGCGGCTTATTAACCACAAAGCTTTGAACTTTTGATTTTTCTCATTGAAGTAAAAATAAAACGGGGAATCACCGAGTTATTTGTGGTGTGTATAATTCAGTCATATACATGTGAAATTTGAAAACGTTTGTACAAATGAAGGTCAAAGTGAAAGTTGTTCATTCGAGCGAGTTAAAAAAAAAAAATACAAATAAACGTAAAAAGTACCTTATAATTGGAAACTAATGCGTAACTAATTTTATTATTGTTTCATAATTTTCTGTGAAAAAAACATATCCAAAATTATAACTTTTCAAAAATTAAAACAACCCGAGGAACAAAGTTGATCTTATTTGTGAATTTCTACTGTATTTGGAAAATATTTCAAATTCAAAAAAAAAAAAGAAATCGCCAATTAACAATAAAAAAATTCATCGAATTGAATCGCTTAGATAAAATTTTAATCGTCCATATCTCGAAAACTAAACACGCTAATGAAATCTCAAGTTTTAAATTACTTGACAATATTTTAAATCGCGCTTATCTCGAGAACTTACGATATCATTGCAGAGAGAGAGGGCTATATACGTGTATGGCGATATTAAATTTTTTATTTTTTTTTTTTAAATTTTGGTGATATTTTTTCTCTTATTTATTTTTACAAATTAATGATTTTTAACTGTAAATTCAATAATTGTTTTTTGTAAAGGGTGGTCCAACCATAATGCACGATGTTAATTGTGAGTCACACCTTAATATCAAGTTTTTTGCCCAACTTAATTTGACATTTCTTTGTTTCAGTGTTTGGCAAATTCAACCATGGAGAGGTATACAATTGAACAGCGCGTTAAAATTGTTGAAGCCTTTTACGAAAATCGGCATTCAAATCAAAATGCATTTCTGGCACTTCGTAATTTTTTTGGTCAGCATAATCGACCAAAAGTGTCCACAATCGGGAGAATTGAGCGCAAATTTCAGCAAACACATTGCTGTTGTTCGCGATAGTGTGGCAGAAGAACCGTCAACCTCGACTCGTCGACGGTGTTCGCTATCGCGACATGATAACAGACTTTTTGTGGCCAGAAATTGAGAATATGGACCTGGACGATATGTGGTATAAACAGAATGCTGCCATTTGCCATACAGCCAACGACACAATGGCTCTGTTGCCGGTGAAATTTAATAGACGTGTTATCTCACGTCGTGGCGTTGTTAATTGGCGATCACGTAATTTGACACCGTTGGACTTCTTTCTTTGGGGATATTTAAAAGAAAAACTGTAAGTCAATAAACTAAGAGCAATTCAAGAGCCAAAAGATGAGATAATTCGGCACATTAACGATATTGAAACTCAAATATGTCTCAGAGTTATTGAACATATGGACCATCGGATAGAGGTATGCCACTGAAGCCGTGGCGAGCATTTGGCCGATATTTTGTTTCATAGATCCTTCTATAGGGTCCGCCATCTAACGTTTTTTTTTCAACTAGTGCTTATTTCGTGAATGGTAACACAGCTCACGCTGATTTGATAGATAATTAGTTTTATCCTTCCGCTGAACGAATATGGTTGTGTATACGCTTAAACAACGCTGGGAAATATTGCGACATTACTTTGAAAATCATGGTAATGTTGCGGAATATCATCTTTGGACTATTATTTGTGGGGTGCCGTCAAGAATAAGTGTTACGCCGAGAAGCCAGAGACAATTGACGCTTTAAAGGACAATATTCGTGAAGCCATTGGTGAAATACAGCTGCACACAATCGATAATGTGCTTAAAAATTGGACCGATCGTGTAGGCTACTGCATGGCCAGCCGAGGCAGCCATTTGAATGAAATTATTTTTTATTATTAACCGGAAGGATTGTACTTTCAAATAAAAATAGAAATTTAAGAAAATATTCAGTAGTTTTTTTTTTTTTAAGTTATTTGGCGGACCCTATATCATAATAAAAAAATATTAAGATAATTCTCTAAAAACTTTTTGTTTTATTTATAATTAACATCCTGCATTATGGTTGGACCACCCTTTAGTTTTCTTCTTGTATTTTTTTTTAATCGAATAAAGAAAATCGACTGTTATTTTCAAATTGCTAAATCACATGAAACAAAATCGAATAAACAAATCCCAATGAATAAATCTCAATTTTGTAAATCGATGAAATAAAAATCTATTGAATTCCGAACTAGTGATTAATTAAATTTTTAAATTATAAATGGAAGAAGTATGAAATCGAATGAATTCCTAATGATCGAATTGATTAATTGAATTTCTTAGATGTGAATTCGATTGAATGAAGTCTAAAAAATGAATTCAGGCGAATGTTTTAAAAGAAAGTCATTCGATTAAATTCCATTTTTTTAGGGAATTCATGCAAAATAGAATTCAATCTTCGAAGCTATTATAATGATGGACCGAAATGAACTATTATGTATAAGAAAACCCTTATAGCCTGTTCCTCTATTTCGAAAGAACACGTTCGTTCGCTTTCTAGTCGAAAGAAAACTGATTTGGGTTTCTCTAACTCTATTTCTATGCGAACGATGACTCGAACGACAAGTCGAATGAAAACGTAACTGTTTTCATACAAAATTTGGTTTCTCTATTTCGAACAGCTCGAACGCAAATGTCAAAATCAGTCACTTGCTATTTTTTGTCGAGTAAATATATATTTGATATTTTTAAAAGCAAAATGAAGTAAGAAAGCAATGGATAACAAAAAGTAAGTACAAAATAATACAAATATTTATAGTTTATTAAAATTTTAAATTTTAGTTAAAAAAAATCAACAATGGACCATCCGAAGACGCTTGTATTTTATATGGAAGAAAGGCCTGATTTTGCCAGAAGGACTCTGGTGTTCGGAGCAAACAAATTTTCCGCAGAGGATGAAAATTTGACCAGAAAACTAAACTCCGTTTCACCCCCTATTACGCTGTTGCTGAGTAGAAAAGGTATGTGTGTGTTGTTTGTGGCTTACGTTTGCCCAAGAAACTCATATTTACATTTTTTATTTTACATCTTTAATTTTACAAGGACTTTAGCAGTGACCGCACACAACCAATCGATAACAAAAATTTTCACAAATAAACATACTTTCCAAATAAAAATTGATTTGTTTATTGTTATTTTTTTTATTTCATTTGTCATATACAGCTGATCACTGTTAAACAGGGTTGTTTTTGTCTTTAAGCAGTTTAGTAGTATTTTTGCTACTTTTAAAGAAAATTTTAGCAAATGCTCAAAATATATGATCTGGCATCTGTGTGATTTGTAAATGCGTAAGAAACAAAAATTGACACACGTAAGTCAAGTCGATCGAAGCCTTTCGAAATAGAGAAACCCAAATTGACTCGAATTCGAGTGACTTGCTATCGTTCGACTAGTTTTTCGTTCGAGATCGATGAACAGGCTATTATAGCCGAGGAACAGGCTATTATAGCCTGTTCCTCGATCTCGAACGAAAAACTAGTCGAACGATAGCAAGTCACTCGAATTCGAGTCAATTTGGGTTTCTCTATTTCGAAAGGCTTCGATCGACTTGACTTACGTGTGTCAATTTTTGTTTCTTACGCATTTACAAATCACAGAGATGCCAGATCATATATTTTGAGCATTTGTTACAATTTTCTTTAAAAGTAGCAAAAATACTACTAAACTGCTTAAAGACAAAAACAACCCTGAAATAAAAAAAATAACAATAAACAAATCAATTTTTATTTGGAAAGTCTGTTTATTTGTGAAAATTTTTGTTACCGATTGGTTGTGGGTGAAATTGTTGTTTGAAGAGCTTTTCTGTTGCCTGTTGTCTGTTCGGTGCGGTCACTGCTAAAGTCCTTGTAAAATAAAAGATGTAAAATAAAAAATGTAAATATGAGTTTCTTGGGCAAACGTAAGCCACAAACAACACACACATACCTCTTACCACTCAGCAACAGAGTAATAGGGGGTGAAACGGAGTTTAGTTTTCTGGTCAAATTTTCCTCCTCTGCGGAAAATTTGATTGTTCCGAACACCAGAGTCCGTCTGGCAAAATCAGGCCTTTCTTCCATATAAAATACAAGCGTCTTCGGATGGTCCATTGTTGATTTTTTTTAACTAAAATTTAAAATTTTAATAAACTATAAATATTTGTATTATTTTGTACTTACTTTTTGTTATCCATTGCTTTTTTACTTCATTTTGCTTTTAAAAATATCAAATATATATTTACTCGACAAAAAATAGCAAGTGACTGATTTTGACATTTGCGTTCGAGCTGTTCGAAATAGAGAAACCAAATTTTGTATGAAAACAGTTACGTTTTCATTCCACTTGTCGTTCGAGTCATCGTTCACATAGAAATAGAGTTAGAGAAACCCAAATCAGTTTTCTTTCGACTAGAAAGCGAACGAACGTGTTCTTTCGAAATAGAGGAACAGGCTATTAAGCGTATTAAATTTTGAAAAATGATTTTTCACTATAATAAATTTTACATACAAATTTATTAAACAACACTATATTATTTTTAGTGAAAAAGTGACATTTTGAGTTTATTTTTTATTAAATAAAAAAAAAAATATTAATTTTAGAATTTAAATTATTATTGGAGGCCATTAAAGTTTAAGTGAAATTTTTTCACAAAAAAAAAAAAAAAATTCTAATGTTTTTAACGCTTAAATTGAAAAAAAAAAATTAAAAATTTCGAAAATTAAAAAAGCGCCAGAAAATAATAAGTAATAACTTGGATATTTATCATTTTTATACCCTTCACCACAGGTGGAAGGGTATATATAAGTTTGTCATTCCGTTTGTAATTTCTACAATATTGATCTTAGACCCTATAAAGTATATATATTGTGGGTCCTTAGAAAGACCGAAGTTGATTTAACGATGTCCGTCTGTCCATCTGTGTGTTGAAATGGGTTTTCCGAAGAACTCAGACATAATGAGGACTTCATTGTTATTTATTTCTGTTAAATGTGATCCATTTCTGTTTGTTATGAAAAATCAGACAGATCGGTTAATAAATGGCTGAGATATTAGCAAAAAACCAGGACTACCTCTAATTTTTTCCGTAAAATCCCTTTGTTTAATGTATGTAGAATTTTACGCATAACAAACACATCCATTTGTTGGAATTATTTTCTTTCATCTCCACCTTTTATTCACAAACAACAAACACATACAAAGATTTGTCATTTAAATAAAAACCAAACAAATCTCTAATGAACGAAGACTTTTTATATATGTACCTCTATTAACGACGATTTTGTGTGAGCTTCAATAGCTCAGTTGTCTAGACGCTATGTCACAAATACTTTTTTTTCTCTAAGGCCGCTGGTTCGAATCCCGGTCAATTCACTTTTTTTGTTTTTTTTTTTAACATTTAATAATTAATTTATATAAATATTTATATTAATAATTAAATAATTCATAAATAGGCTAAAAACATCAAAATTTTTTTAAAAACCCTCTGATACAAACAAAATACAAACGTATTTATATTTTTTTTTTGCTCCGATTTAAAAGAATTTATAAACAGATTTTTAAACCATTTTATTTCTCATATATTAAGAAAATTTTATACATAATTTCCCTTTGAGTGCAACTATTTTAGGTCATAACTTATCATAATTTATAAAAAAAAAAATTTATAAACTATTTTCCTTCAAATTTTTAAAATTAAGCTAAAGAAATTAAAAATATTTTTTAATAAAGTCCCAAATGCAAATTTGCCAGCTAAATCCAACGTTTTTGTAGAAATAAAACACATGCAGTTCTAGTAATTTCTTTTAACGATTTGTTGAAATTCTTTTCTTTCACCTCTTCACCTTTTATACACAAACAACAAACACTATTCTAGAGCTGTATTATGACCTATGGATACGTCTTACATAGCAAAAGATCGAAAATCTTTAGTATAACATATTTGCTGAAAAAACTCGGAAATATCGGTTCAGATACAAAAAAGTTATGCCCAAAACATAAATTTTTTTTAAATACCTATTTTCTGGAACCATAAATCTTCCCGAGTCTAAGTTGTATCACCAAACTAAATAGTTAATTTCCTCTTAAAGATGTCCGTATATAAATCTGTCCATTCCATATATGTCCATATATAAACTTCACTATTTTCCCAACCATGGTGAAGGGTATATAAGATTCGGCATAGCCGAATTTAGCCGCTCTTACTTGTTTTTTATATTTCCTTTTTCTTTGTTAAAACTTATGCAAATTATAATTTTGTAAAATTTTTTTTGGTATTTTAAAAAATTTTTATTTTAAATTCATAGATTTTTTTAAATATAATTTAAAAATTATTTTAAATATTTTTTTGAATTGTTTATTATTTTTTAAAATTTGTATAAATTATATTACATGTTATAAAAACTGCACTGATAATAATCCATAAATAAAAATACGAAAAAATTGTCAAAATAACAAAAAGTTATGTTTATTTTACGAAAATTTTTGTTATTTTGACATAAATTTCCAATTTTTATGCATTGTATTATTATGAGTGTGGTGCAGAGAACTGCAAAATCAACTTTTTTCTTGATTTATCCATACACAAAAATTCTTGTTCACTTTTAATAATTCAACAAAATTCACTGTAGAATAAAATCAGCATCATGTTACTGAACGCGTAATTGGAATCAGTGTGAATCATCTGTCGTTTATGTTTTATGCAAATGTAATCACTCAACAAAAAGTCAGCGTTGAATATATCAGAAAAATTAACAAACAACGCGTATGAGTTTATTCATAATTAAAACAAAATAGAAACACATTTTATAAGGGGGTGGTTTTGTAGAAACACATTTTATAAATGTTATATGTATATTAGGGTGGGTCTAAAATCCGCTTTTTTAGAATTTTTATTAGTAATAAAAATATTCTTATTTGTGAAATATAAATATTTTTTTGGAAAAAAAATTAGGTCGATATCTCAGGCTTGCCTAATCCGGAAAAATTAAAATATTGTCTAATTTTTTTTTCATCTATTTTGATTGGAAAATAAGGCAATATTTAACTTTAACCAGATTGGGCGAGCCTGAGATGTCGACCTAAATTAAAAAAAAAAAAATTCACAAAGAATAATATTTTTGGTATTCCTAATAAAAATTCTAAAAAAACGTATTTTAGACCCACCCTAATATACATATAACATTTATGAAATGTGTTTCTACAAAACCACCCTCTTTTTAATTATGATTATGATTTGTTTTAATTATGATTACACTCATACACGTTGTTTGTTGTTTTTTTTCTGATTTATTCTACATCAAAATAATTATTGTTGGCTCGAATGAACAGAATAAAATCCATGGTTTAACAACGACCGATGATTATAAATCAGTGACAAAACAATTTGCACGTCGTTTGATTGATTTAAAATCATCAACAAATATGTGTGTTGGAGTATATTCAGCGTTTGAACGAAACACATATTAATTCTTGTGTTGATTGCGTATGAACGTTTTGCAATCAGCAAATGCAGTTCTCTGAAGCATATTCTGAGACAGTAGTTAAATATATTTCCATCACTAACATTTTCTTAAAAAAAATATTACAAACCGGTTTTAATAACCTTGCATTTGATGGCATATTGAACAGTGAACCCTTTTAACCCCAAAAAAAACCCAATTACTCTCTACGTTTGTATTGAAATCTCCCATTGAATATTATGTAGTTGATTTAATTAAAGTCAAAAATTATGAAAGAGTATATTAAAATAACAACTCAATTTTAAAAAGACTCTTAAAATTTATGAACTCATATCTAGCTAGCTCTCTTGCCAACAATTTGTTGATCTATACTATAAACTTGGCTTTAACTTGTGTTAAATTGTTATTGTTATTACTTGAGCATTTCTAGATTTAAGCCATATTAAATAAGAACTCAAGTTTCACGTGTATTAAATAAATTTCAAAATACAACGATTTCGTTGTTGTTTTTTTTTTTTATAAAATTTTCTGTATTTCATTAAATAAAATCTGTGTAGTTTATGAAATACTTGAACAGTTTCATCTCTACTTTGACGCTTGACACATCACGAGTTTCAATTGAAGAATAAATAGAGTTGTGTTTCTAAAACAAAAGAAAAAAAAACACGTTTTAAAAACGGTATCTAAAGTTAACAATTTCCGAAGCGTTAACTAGTTGTTTATTAAAACTTTTTTTTTTAGTGTTTGAAAGAAAAATAAAAATAGTATGATAAAGTGTTTTATATAATTTTTTTTTTGGTTTTTTTCTTTATTTACAATACATTTTTTTGTGTGGAAATTTTAACAAAAAAATATTATATCTCATTTAAAATTAAACTGATTTTTATAAAAACTTTATTTGTGTTTTCGATTTTATACATATATTTTTTATAGCAAATTTACAAAAGATTTGTGCTTTTTTTTTTTAAATATTAATATAATTTTTTTTAAATAATTACCAAACGATAAAGAAGATTTAAAATAAAAAACATGAGCTTTCCAACGATATAAATATAAATATAACATTCTTTATAAAAGACGCTTTGAAATGTTAAATTTATTATATTTACGCCCATATGACACCTTCAAGCCAGGCTTAAAAATATAAATTTTATTATATTCCATTTTGTTTTTTAAAACATTTTATAGAAAAACTCAGATAAAAGTATATTTGGGTTTAAGAAGTATTTATAAAATGACTTCTTTGATATGCTTGAGCTCGAATTAGCCTCGTTTTAACTCATTAATTTATATTGAATCAGCTGATCCGTCACGTTACGTTATATATGGCTAATTCTGGCTGTAGTTTTATATTTTAAGTCAAGTGTTGCGCCAAGTTATAAAGTGCGAACCTATGGCCTTTGATATTAAATATTCCTAAATTATATTATATACAGCCGAACCGTGAGACAGACGTAAATCCAAATCCTTATTGTGTAAATTTGAAAAAAAAAATACTTTAAAATTATGAATTTTAAATAAAATATATTTTTTATTTAAATACCAAAAAGACTCGTATGATATTTGTCATTTCAAAATTTCCTAGAAAGGCATAATAATCATTTTTAAAATTTTCTTAAGAATATTGGCCTAAAGATCTCGTAAAGGGTGGTTAAATTTTGAGGGCCGATGTTGATTTTGAATAAAACACAAATTATTTAGAAAATTATTGTCATTTATTTTTATTATCATAATAATATATGGTATGGTTCAATTATGTATGGAACAAAATATCGGGCAAAAGGCCACCGCGACCTCGGCGGCACACCTCCATCCGATATTCCAAATTTTCAATGACTCTGAGGCATAATTGAGGTTCTATGCCGTTAATGTGCCGAATTATCTCATCCTTTAGCTCTTGAATTGTTGCTGGCTTATTGACGTACACCTTTTCTTTCAAATAACCCCAAAGAAAGAAGTCCAATTGTGTCAAATCACATGATTTTGGCGGCCAATTGACATCGCCACCACGTGAGATAACACGGCCATTTAATTTGTCGCGCAAAAGATTCATTATTTCGTTAGCTGTATGGCAAGTGGCACCGTACTGTTGAAACCACATATCGTCCAGGGTCATATCCTCAATTCCTGGCCACAATAAGTTCGTTATCATCTCGCGCTAGCGAACACAATTCATGGTAAATGCTTGGCCGACCTGATGACACACTATCGCGAAAAACAGCAATGTTTTCCGCAGAACAAACTGGGCGAACATGCACAGGTGTTTTCACAGACCCGGTTTGCTGAAATTTGCCACAATTCTCCCGATTGTGGACACATTTGGTGGTCGATTATGCTGACCAAAAAAAAAAATCACGAAGTGCACGAAATGCATTTTGATTTAAACGTCCATTTTCATAATAAGCCTGAATAACTTTAACGCGTTGCTTGATTGTGTATGTTTCCATGATTTAAATTGAGTTAGTCTAAAATTGAGAAATGTCAAATGAAATGCAGAAAAAACATCATTCAACATTCAAATTAAAATTTAACCAAATCTAACGAAAATTCTAGGTCAAAAAAAATGTATTTTTGACAGAAAAAATATAAAATTTAAGTTTGAAAATCGATTCGAGAATATCAGGCTTCATTTTCAGTGAAGGTGTTTTATTTAAAGCAAAGCGGTGTATTAAGACATGTTTTTTCCCCCTCGAAACCACATGTTTTGCCTAAAACAAGTCTAGTGGAAACGTAGCATAAAAAATTTTAAAATAATTTTAGAACTCAGGTTTTGATATATTTTTTAATAAAAAATTTTCTATACCAAAGCGATCGCTAAATTTTAGAAATAATTTATAAAAATCATTCCAAAAAATTTTTTTTTCCAAATATATATTTTTATTTCAAATTCCACACAAATTCTTTATCGAAAACTTGTAAAAAAAACGAAATACCTGTTTTGGGATTCAGTGTGAATACAGCCCCGGTAGGCTAGTTGGTAGCGTGCTAGCTTATAAGTGCGGGGGTCGTGGGTTCGATTCCCACCAGAGGCTCTGGTCTGTTTTCGCTACAACGAGCCGAAAGCCTTCGTTGCTAGTGCTCTGTTCGGGTATTAGGATATACTTTGTATTATGTGTTTAAAATATAATTTCCTCGAAATTCAAAAACTCTATACTAAATTGCAAATTTTGTAATTAAATTTATTTTGGAAATCTATATTCCTTATAGAACTTTCATTTGAACCCTTAACTGTGGAGATGGTGGTAATTTTACCCCCTCGTTACATTTTGATGTAATTAAAAACAAGGTTTGTGGAAAAAAGTGCCGTTTTTATTGAAATAAATAATTACAAATGTAGTAGCTTCCCTGCGGGAAAAGGACCTATCCCAGGATACGTCACATGACCAGTTCATTTTAATAGGGACCGTTCACGGGACCAGTTTTTTTTTTATATGAAAAGGATCGGTCACTTTAACATGGGCTTGTCCTAGGAGGTTGTCAATTGCCCTCTGTGACATGTCACAGAACTGGTCTAAAAAAACAAGTCGCACAACTTACCCCAAAGAACATAGCACATAACAAACGCAAAAGAACATGTCATGACTTTTACACCGGTCACTTGGTAGGTGAACCGGTCCTCTTTCACCTATCTCGTGATATGTGTTTTCGGAACCGGTCCAGTTCTTACCTATTACAAGACAGGTCCCAATTTCCAACTAACTCTTTTTTCCCGCAGGGAAAAATTAAAAGGGGTAAAATTTACCACCACGTCAATGACTATGTCCTAAAATTTAACCTTAATGGTTAAAGGTTAAACAATTTTTCTAAAATATTATTTGATTTAATATGGCAGAGTTTTTATATAACGAAATTTATAAAAAAAATTTTTTTAAAAATTGGTCTTTAATATACGAGCGTATTAACGAAATTGACAGTTAACTTTTAGATGAAAATTTTTTAAAAATTGGTCTTTAACATACAAGCCTAATGCCTTATTGCATTTACACAACCCGGTTACCCTTTTACCCTGTTTTGTTCCTATAATTTCTCTTATGAAAAAGTTCAGAGCTTTAAAAACATAATTCCTTTATCAGATTGTTAAATCTTATGCAATTTCCAACGAATCGTTTCACTAACATAATTTTATTGATTGCATTACATATTCTCTACTTTATTCAATCAATATCTAATTTAAAGGATCAAGTTGATTTTTTTTCGATTCTTTTTAATTAAAAATAACAGTTAAAACAAAGTTATTTGCAGTTAAGAAGAAGCCCTCTAGAATAACTAAAAATTTAGTTGTTTTTGAATGTTAAAAAAAAACAATAAAAAAAATATTTAAAATACTTAAAAAAAATGTTTAACAACTGACAAAAATTGTTAGAAATTACTGTTTTTTTAGTTAGTTTTTTGGTATTTTAATTTAATTTTTTTTGTCAATAAACAACTGCCATATTTTGTAGTAACTGTTGAAATTTTCAATTATAACAAATTAATTCAACCATTAATTGAATTATTGAATGATTATTGTAGTCAAAAATTTCGAAAAGAGGATTCTCTTTCCGCGGAATGAGGATTGAAAAATCAAGAAGGATTATTGTGACTCCTTTCTAAAGCTAAATAATGACAATATATTTATATTAAAAAAAAAAACAGTTTGCCATTAGTATCTATTGAAAATGGCAGTAAAAACAAAGGTACTAACTAAAAATGTAGTTATTTTTAACTTTAAAAATTCAGTAAAATACCTAAAAAAAAAGTCGTAAAAAATAACTGTTAAACTTTTACTACAAAATTTTTTAAAATTATTTTTTTTTATATTATTTAAATATATTTTAATAAAATATATCGATTACAAAAAATATATATAAAAAAATAAATAAAAATCTACTTAAAATTTATAGTAAAAATTTAAATTGTACTCCAGTTTTTATGCAGTGCAATTTTCTGAATTTTATTTTCAAACCAAGAATATAGCGATAACAAAAAATATAAGCTAAACAAAAATTTTCAAAAATTTAATGAAATTTATAATTTTTAAAATTACAGTTAACTGTTAATGACAATATTAAAAAATAACTTTTTCAAACAGTGGTTACTTTTTGTTTTTAGCTGTTTTCTTTATGAAGTGGTGATAATAGTTAGATTGTTTTTTTCATATAAAAACAACTGTTATTACAGTTGAAAACAACAACTACTGATTTTTAAAAATATATAACTTTAAAAACTTTGTTTGAGTGTATAAATTACAATAAATCCCTCTAATAGAATTAAATATTATTTTTTTTTAGCAAATTAATTACAAAATATTCCGTTAATAAAAACTACCTGACGCTTCAATGTTATTAAAAAAAAATTAACATTTAAATACAATATTAAAGGAAAGCTACATTTAAATATCAAAAGGTTAATAATACGTGTATTATAAAATAAATATAAACTACAATCTTATAGAAAAGTTATTAAAAAGTTATTAATATTTTTATTTTGTATTAAAAATAATTGTAATTAACCTGGCAAAGTCAAGGTTTTTTTTTTAAACTAAATTAAAAATAAATAAATTAAATGCACAAATCTCTTGTTAATCAGGTTTTATTGTTAATAAAAAATATATATTAAAATAAATTTAAACTGAAAATAAATTTATTTACAGATAAACAAAAAAAAAACAAATAAATACACTTAAAAACAAACAAATATATTATTGAAATAAAAAATTAAGAAATAATTAAATCTTATAAAAAAAAACAACAAAACTTAAACAGACATTTAATTGGTTGCCACAATAAAACAACATCTTACACTCCATACCAAAATAACAAAAACACACACAAAATGAGTAAGTAAAAAAAAAAGGATTAAAAAATAATGTTGAAAAATTATATAAAAACTACACTTAGATAATATTGTTGGTATAAAGTACTAAAAACTACAATTACTTTGAATACAGTGAAAAAAATAACTACACTGTAGTAAGCAGCTATTTGAAAAATTGTCAAAAATATTTACTGAAAACAACTGTTTTAAAAATACATTTGTGGGGAATCTTTAAAATATTATAAAGCAGAATTTACCACAGTTTTAAAATCAAAATTTTATTAAACTAAAATTCTTAAATTTCGCAAAATTTTCTTCATTTACTTTACTAGATTTAAAATAATTGTGTTAACATTTTACATACATAGTTTTTTATTGCAAAGATAATTTTTTATTTTTTTTTAAAGTTGCATTCATTGTTTTGACTAATTATTGTAATCATGACTATGAGTTTATAGCTGTGATTATAAGTTAAAGTTATTTTGTATGACTTTTATAGTGTTGCCACAATCATCACAGTTATAATTGATTTTTTTTTTAATTAAACACGTGTCAATTATTTTTTTTTAAATTAATTCATCAATAATCAATCATAACATCATAATTTGTATAAGATAATAACTTTAATAAGTAGTACAGGGTTTAATAATAGTAATAATAATGGAAGTAATAACTACAATATGATTTATAGATTGTTTCAAATGTAGTTTCAAATACCCGACATACCAAATGACTTGAGAAAAATATTATTATAAGCTTACAAACACAAGCCTTAAGCTTGAAAAAGACTTGAGAATATATTGAAAAAGGCTTTCGTAACAATTGTAGAAAAATCAAAACGGAACCCTCGTGAAAATATTATGTGTGTATGATTACTATAAGCTTATTCTGGCAATTGTAGAATAAGCTTACAAAAATAATATATTATTAATAGTTGAAAAAGAGAAATCATAATTATTTTCTTTAATTTAATTTATTTTTTATTTTAATTTTAAAAATAAATAATAACTCATTTTAAATATAAAAAATAATAATTCATTTTAAATATAAATAATAATAATTAATTTTAACCATAAATAAAAATAATTAAATTTAATATGGAATTGCGCGTTCACTATATAAAATTTACAACTAAATGTACACGCAAAACATGTTTAACAAATTTAAAGAAAAAGTAATGTCGCTTGTTGTATGAATTATAAGCGTAGAACAAAGACAACAAGACTAAAATGTATTGAAAAATATTTCTATTTCAATTGTCATATTGCGTTGTTGTTGTATGTTGTTCATAAGCATACTTGAGAAAAAGTTATGTATAATAATCTTTTCTCTAGCATTGTTAAATACTGCATGTGAATTCACATTTTATAAATATTATAATAAGCGAAATTAAGAAAAGCTTAAAACACACTATTAATATAAGCTTATTCTCAAGTTATATTGCAGTTTGATTGTTATATGGTATATTGGGTAGTAGTTGAGATAAAATATTTATTTTAGAGATTGTAGGGGTCACACATTAAATTAATTGTTGTTCAATTAATTTCAATCGTAAACTACAATGAAAAAAAAAGGTTCTCAGTAGAATTTTCTGAAAATAACAGTTAAAACAAAGGTATATACAGTTAACAAAGTGACAAAGGTATTTAACTTTAAAATATGAAAACATTTTAGTATTTTTAACTGTTAAAAAAAAAGTAACTACCAAATGCAGCAAAAACAATTGATAATGCCTTAAAAATACTACATGAATTGAAAAGTATGTGTTTCATTCAAAAAGTCACGGACTTATTTCGCGCTCGTATAACATAATAACATGCTCGTTGGCCGCAGCTGAACAAACACTGAAACGTCAAAGTATGTTTTGGAGATGTTTGAAGTAAATTCAACAGAATTTTTACGTCAATTTATAACAATAGATGAGATAATGAAATTACAAAAAAAATACTGGTCATGCTTGCAACCACTCCTCAAAACTCTCTATTGAACTCCAGTGTATAATAATAAAAATATAATGAAAAATACTGGTCACGCTTGCAACCACTCCTCAAAACTCTCTATTGAACTCCAGTGTATAACAGATCGGATAATGAAATTACAAAAAAAAAAAAAAACGAACCCACACGCAGAGAAAAAACATGGTTGCAACATGATCACTGCTACTATATTGTGCTTGCTGCAATCGGGTATGGTTGTCTAACCATCAACATGGTCGCTACCATCATTATTATAGTAAATATTTCACAATATATTATTACTTAAAATCGAGTTCAAGATCCTTTTATAAAAAATAATAATAATGATTATTTATTATTTCTTTTCCTCCAATATTTCGTCACCACATTGAAATATTGGAGGAAAAGAAATAATAAATAATCATTATTATTATTTTTTATAAAAGGATCTTGAACTCGATTTTAAGTAATAATATATTATAATATTGAAGATCGAATAAAGGAGGATAAATATAGAGTAAATATTTCACTATTTTATGATTGCCATCTTCTATTTTATAACATGATTGGCTGTAACCATACTGTGGTAACAAAAATTTTGACTATGAAAAAAATATGATAATTATGCAACCATAAAATGCTGCCAACAATCAATGAATAATTATACATCAAATAAAACATGACTTTGACATTTACAGTCCTAATACGAGTATTGTCTTGTTTTCATAAAAACCAAAATGTCTTAAAAAAACAATCATATATTGTTTACTAAAACTGGACAAATATCAGATGGGTAGTAAAAACCTTTCATGTGGCATTAAACTATTTCAATTGACCTATTAAAATCCAGTTTTTTTTTAAACTTTAGAAGATTTTTTTTGAGGGTTTTACTCGAAAATTCCTTATACATGTAATATTATTTACAATAATCAATTCATTGTCAAAAACTTCTATATAAAGATTTTATATGGATCATATTATGATAATCTATAAATCACAATATAGTTATGATGACCATAATGTAATAACTTTTTGAGCATACTATGATTACATGCAACATCATATGTTTATTTAGAATCATAATATGGTAATTTTTGGATCATAATATAACTGTAGGGTCAATATTATGGTAAAATTATGGATATTTTATTATCATAATATGATAACCATAATATAGTACGACTATGGTTGGCACAATTATAAACCCAAAAATATATGATGCTCTTCGAATATGATTCTCCCAACCATGTTTTTTCTTTGCGTGCACCATTATGACAATGCACCGGCGCATTCATCTGCTTTGGCTTCAGAAAAATTGAAGTCTTTACATTACAAATTGCTTCCCCGTATTCTCCAGATCTGGCCCCCAGCGATTATTATTTGTTTGACAAATCGTGTTTAGGGTATCAAGATGTTAGAAGATCGTTGGAAGAAGTGTATTTCACTTAATGGAGATTACATTGAGGAATAAAATTTATTTCAAACCCAAAAAAAAAAACTGGGCTTTCAATGTTAGGCCACGGACTTTTCAATACATGTAGTAACTGTTAAATTTTTACTAAAAACATTTCGAAACAACAGTCTTAAAGTTTTACTGTTTTTTAAACCACCCTAATTCAGATATTACCCAGTAAAGGGAATCATTTATTTCGCGATTTTTATCGTATAAAATTATCCATGGGTGTCATTTATCATCAGTTTTGTTAGATCAGTACATTAAGGGTCTTGTAGATTTCATAAAGTGTCTTACAGTCGAACCCTTATTTGCGCCTCCTTTTGGCATTGGTGTAAAACGGGACGCTAGTTCGGTAAATTAAGGATAATAAAATTAGAACGATACTTTTCGAATTCAAAATATTTTTCTTTTCATTTCCAAACACATTTATTCAAATTCAGCAGAAAGGAATTCCAGGAGGCTTAAATCGGGATTTGACGAATCTCTTAAATTAATAGAAATATTTACAGGAAAGGAGTCCAAAGGAGGCTGAAAGATTTGACGAATCTCTTAAACTAGTCGAAATATTTTTAACGCGATAGAAAACCGGTAGAAATAGAGCCAAAAAATACCCCTAAATAAAATCATTTACAATACAGCTATTAAGAGGTTTTTTTTTTTTTTTTTGCTTTTACTCAAAACAAATTATGCTCTCATTATGTAGAGTAAAGGGTGTCCCAAGAAGAACGCAATTTTTAAATCTGGCAACATTCGAAGTGTCATTGTTTGACATTTGAACAATTGTTATTGTTTGCTAGTAGAAGGTGCGAGGTTAGTAAAAATGGAGCGCTACATGAATGAACAACGCATTCCCATTGTGAAATTGTTTTACCAAAATGGTAAAAGTTTTGCGGCTACAGTTCGCAAATTGCGATCAATTTGGGGTCACAATAATGCTCCAAAAGAGTCAACTGTAATGAGATTAATCGATAAATTTGCCGAAACTGGGTCTGTTAGTGATGCAAAGACAACAACGCGCCATCGACCAGGTCGATCGACCGAAAATGTCGCAGCTGTACGTGATGATGTCGCTCAAACTCCATCCACCTCAATTCGACACCGAGCTCAGCAAATTGGTGTCTCCAAAACCACTTTGCAGCGAATTTTGACGAAAGATTTGCATCTTCATGCATACAAAGTTCAATTGACTCAGGAACTGAAGCCAGCTGACCATGGACAGCGAAGGGAGTTCGTTAATTGGGTATTGGAGAGACAACATGAAAATGCTGATTTTGCCGATAAAATCATCTTCAGTGACGAGGCCCATTTTCATCTTGATGGCTTCGTCAATAGGCAGAATTGTCGCATTTGGGGTGAGGAAAATCCTCGAGTGATTCACGAGAAGCAAATGCATCCTCAACGTGTCACTGTGTGGTGTGGTTTTTGGGCTGGAGGAATCATTGGACCTTTTTTTATGAAAATTAGGGAGGTCAAGCGCAAACAGTCAATGGTGTTCGGTATCGTGAAATGATAACCAGTTTTTTCTTGCCTAGAATTGAAGAAATGAATGTGGAGGGCATGTGGTTCCAACAAGACGGCGCCACACGTCATACAGCCAGAGAAACAATTCAATTGCTGCATCAGTCATTTCCCGGTCGTGTTATTTCGCGTTTTGGAGATCAGAATTGGCCGCCTAGATCATGCGATTTAACACCATTAGATTTTTTTCTTTGGGGTTTTTTGAAGTCGATGGTTTACGCGAATAAACCGACGACGACTCAAGCCTTAAAAGAGGAAATTGGACGCTGCATTAATGAAATACCGCAGCATTCATGCAAAACGGTCATTGAAAATTTCATTAAAAGATCGCGTGCATGCCAGCAAAGCCGCGGCGGCCATCTGCACGATATATTGTTCCATACATAATCTCATTCTGTCTACTTTACGATATAATAAAGTTTCACGATTTTTTTTTAAATATCTGTGTTTTATTTAAAATTTAAAAATTGCGTTCTTCTTGGGGCACCCTTTATTATTTACGGCAATTAATATTTTCAGTCCTTATGTCAACTATACCGGGTATCATTTCTTTGAATTAATTTAATTAATTTTATTTTTTTATTTTTTCCATTTTCAGAGATTCCAACAATGATAACCGAAATCGATGATATCCCATCCATTACAGTGGGCGACTATAAACTACAATATGAATTAGGTGAACCCTGTGAACGTACCAAAGAAGTAGCACGTCGTGAACTTAGAGAAACACCTGAAAATGTACAAAAAGGGCTGGAGGAACTTAAGAAGTTATTAGATGGTAAGTAGGTATTTTAAATCAAAGAGAGGCTTACAAGAAACCGATAACAAAATGACCCGTTAAATTAACAGTTAATAATTGATATGGGAAACAACAACAAATGCGTCAGTATGATAAGCTAAGAGTAATAAATTGTATACAAGAGAGTAAAGGGTTGCTAGCAGAGAAGACAAATTTGCTTGAGTGGTCCAACCATACAGCACGATGTTAATTGTAATAAAACAAAAAGTTTTTAGAGAATTATCCTAATATTTTTTATTATAATAGAAGGTTCTATGACAATTATGTATGAAACAAAATATCGGCCAAATAATCGCCACGACTTTGGTGGCATACCTCTATCCGATGGTCCATATTTCCAATGACTCTCGAGACATAATTGAGGTTCAATGTCGTTAATGAGCCGAATTTTCTCATCCTTTAGCTCTTGAATTGTTCTTGACTTATTCAAGTACACTGTTTCTTTTAAATATCCCCAAAGAAAGAAGTCCAATGGTGTCAAATCACATGATCGTGGCGCCAATTAACAACTCCACGACGTGAGGTAACACGGCCATTGAATTTCTCGCGCAAAAGAGCCATTTTTTCGTGGGCTGTGTGGTCAGTGGCACCATTCTGTTGAAACCACATATCGTCCAGGTCCATATTCTCAATTTCTGGCCACAAGAAGTCCGTTTTCATCTCGCGATAGCGAATACCGACAACGAGTCGAGTTGTTTTCATATTTCTGAAATTTGCGCACAATTTTCCCGATTGTGGACACATTTGGTCGGTTATGTTGACCGAAAATATCACGAAGTGCATTTGGATTTGAAAGCCCATTTTCTTAAAAGGCTGTAACAATCTTAAAGTGAGTAGTGTTGCCAACTAAAAGTGCCATTCGAATTGTTTCATATAAATTGCAAAATCGGAATGTGTAGTACTCTTTACTCTTTTTTTCTGAATGACCAGAATGTAAAAAATATGAATCTGAATAGAGGATTCAATTTTACTGGTTGACAAAAAGACTATACCAAACAGAGAAGCCAATTTTTTTTGCAAGGAGAAATGTGTTACTACTCGTTACTTTATCTCAATGTATTTTATATGTAAACAAACGAGTGGTATAATACTTTTAGTTGGCAACACTTCCTACTTTAGCGCCTTTGGCTTCTCTTGTTAATCTACTCTCTTTGTTATCAGAAAGATGCCACTTTAGCGATTTTGATTCATCTTAATCCAAATGTCTTTGATATAACTGGAAGTTACTTAAGCTTGTTCGCAATTAGATTTAAGTCAAATTAGTTCAAGCTTAAATTCATTTGCGAAGCTGCTGCATTATCAAACTATTTACCTAGTTTTTTTTTTAGTCTTTAGTAAATTTTTCTCGTTCATTTCTGTATAATTTTTAAAAAACTATTAGATTTTCTAAGTAAATATATAATTATATTCCCATAATTTCTTTTAAATTATTATTCATTTGTATTTATCTCCTACTGACCCTTAAGTTATTTCCCTAGAATTTCTTTATTAAGAGCGGCAATCATAAAATCTATTACACGTAACAGTAAAAATGTCAATAAATTCACAGTTTTTAAACTATTTTCCATGCGATTAACATCGGATTTAATGAGAATTGTAACAACATTTTTCTAAGAAATTAATCATTATTATAAATACAGTCATGTGAATCAGAATTGCTATTGTTAATAATTTTATATTTCTTGTTGGAAATAATATTTAAAAAATTTATAACAACTATTTTGTATAAATAATAAATTATCGCATGTTATAAATAAATGAAAAAAAAAAGATAAATATTAAATGGTATTGTTTCACATACGGTCTCGTATAGCGTGTTTAGCGTGTAAATTGGTAATTTTACGAGTTTTATGTCAAACGACGACTATAAAAGATAGACTTTACCCAGTTTGCATAGTATACAGGTTGGTTTAAAAGTTTCTGCGCTCACCAAGAGATGGCACTGCTAGCTCCAAACTTTTTTTTTCTCAAGTTGGTATAACTGTCCTGAGAACACATGCAAAGTTGCAAGTCATTCTGTCAATTCTTTCTTTGTTTACAAGCCATTTGAAGTTGACGTGTCATTGATTTTTTTTAATATGGAAAAAATTGAATATCGTGCAGTTATTAGATTCTTTGTTTTGAAGGGTTTAAAAGCAAAGGAAATTTATGAACAATTGTTAGAAGTGTATAAGGAGTCCTCACCTTCAAAACGCACCGTTGAATTTTGGGCTGGTGAATTTAAACTTGGTCGTACCAGCCTTGAAGACGATCCACGCGAAGGACGACCAAAAACTGCAACCACAGCAGAAATCATTGAACAGGTACATAATATGGTAAGTGGAGATCCAAGTTTGACTAAGCGTGAAATTGCTAATGCCATAGGCATCTCAGACAAACGGGTACTCCATATTTTACATGAAGAATTACGTATGAAAAAACTGTTTGGAAAGTTAGTGCCGCACACATTTACAATTCAACAGAAACTGGATCGAAAACAAATTTCTCAGCGTAATTTGGAGCGTTTTAAGCCGAATAAAATCGACTTCTTGCGTCGTTTTATAACTATGGATGAGACTTGGATCTACCACCATGATCCTAAATTGAAACAAGAACGTTTACAGTGGACTGAAGCTGGTTGTTCAGCTCCAAAGCAGGTGAAGTCACAACGATCAGCAAAGAAGGTTGTGGCATCAGTTTTTTGGGATGCAAAAGGAATTTTATTGATTGAATATCTTTAGAAAGGTAAAACAATCAACTCTGAATATTATCGCAGCCTTTTGGATCAGCTGGATGAAAAAATTTGTGAGAAAAGACCTGGTTTAAAGAAGAAAAACAATGCACCTGCTCACAAAAGTGTTTTGACGATGGCTAAATTTAAAGAATTAAAGTACGAATTGCTTGAACATCCACCGTATTCACCAGATTTGGCTCCCAGTAACTACTATCTCTTCAGAAATCTCAAACAATTCCTCCGTGGAAAGCATTTTTCGTCGAACGAAGAGGCCATAGCAGCCGTAGACGGTTATTTTGCAGAGCTTCCGGAAAACCATTATAAGGATGGGATAAAATTATTGGAAGATCATTGGAACAAGTGTATTGAGCTTCTAGGAGATTTATTGAATAAAAAAATATATTTCGTAACGAAAACAGTATTCTTTCATTTCGAGCGCTGGAACTTTTCAACCAACCTCTATCATATATTCTTCATAAATACCCTAATTATTTAAATAAAACAAGATGTAAATAAATTTTGCCCTGTACAAATAATTTATAAATATTCAGCAATTAAATTTAATATAAAAATTCACAAAATAAAAATCTTTTAAAAAAGATTTCTTTTAAACACCCTTTATCAGAAAACAGTAAAGCGTTCTATTGAATTTTCCGTTATAGCAATAATATGGATAAAGACATTTATGTTCAAGATAAACCAAAGTTGCTATAGCGGAGAGGTGTTGCCAACTATAAGTGGCATTTCACTCTTTTTCACAAAGATATTAATCTATAAGTTAAACTGAAGTCACTAAAGTGGGCAGGAGTTGCCAACTAAAAGAGTTACGCCAATCGTTTGTTGACATTCCCCTAACATTTCCCCTTACAACCAAATTGGATTCTCTTGTTGGTCTACTCTATTTGTCTTTCTTTTAAGCATAGTAAATTGTTCTTTCCGTGAAAAAATTCCCTCGAATTTTAATGGCTTTAAAAATTAATTTAAATTGTAAAAATTATTAATTTTTTTATTTTATAAGACAGAAATAATCTACAAAAGCTCATAATGTCACTTTTCACTAGAAAATGTTTGTTAAAGCAGATTGTACCAAATTTTCACGTAAAATTCATTATCATGAAAAATTAGTTTTTTTTCACGTGAAGCCTGAAACAGCTCGATACCATTTTCATTTCTCTTAGTGGGTCCCCACTCTGTTTGGTAATACAATAAGAGTAAAGTCTAATGAAAATTACTCAGTAGCAAAATTAAAGACAGTAAGGCAAAATTAACTCTCATAAAAAATATATCAAAAAAAAAAGTATGCAAACGAAAATTTTTTTAAAAATTTGTAAAATAGTAAATACTTAATGTCAAAAAAAAGCCAACTGATAAATATGGAAAAGATAACAGTTTATGGTAAATGGTGCCCTTATTTAGAAATATTTTTAACTTCTTCGACAGTTAATTTTAATTTTTTTTGTGCACAAATGGTTATACAAATATATTATTCAAAGTATTGTCCATCGCGGGCCACAAATATTTGCCATCTTTTTGATAATTTTCGTATACCAGCTCGGAAGAAAGACTCGTAATCCAATCATCGACCCTTTTTTAGCATTGCTCACATGAAGTGAACTTTTGTTGGGACAGGTAATGTGTAATCGACCGGAACAAGTAGTAGTTGGAAGGAGCGATGTCTGGAGAATACGGGGGATGGGGTAGGACTTCTCTTACAGCTTTTTCAATTAGGTGTTGACCGGTCTGGCAACATTGTCATGCTGTAAAATAACTTTGTCTTGACTTTCTTCGTTTTCCGGCCATTTTAGCTTCAGTGCGCAGCTCAAACGCATGAGTTGATTTCGATAGCGTTTCCCCGTGATCATTTTATTCGGTTTCAGCAGCTCGTAGTAGATAACGCCGTACTGGTCCATCCAAACACAGAGCATAAGCTTGATGTTATAAATATTCGACTTTGTCAAGGATGTTGATGGCTGTCCAGACAAAACCTATGACTTTTTCCGCTTGTAGTTGTCGTAATGGATCCCCTTTTATCGCCAGATATAATGCGGTGCAAAAACCCTTCAGTTTTTGGCATTATAGGAGCTGTTTACCAGCAAAAAATCGACGTCAAGCGGCTTCAACTTATAGGGCACCCTGTTTTCTTGCTTTCAATCAATCCCATGGCTTTAGGCGTTTCCTGACGATTAATCCACTCCCAATGATTCTGACAACTCCTGTAGCGTTTGGCATTCGTCCGAATAAAACAATAATTCCAATTCTTCTTTTTCAAACTTGTTGAGTCGACCCAGCCGTTCCTTTTCTTCAATCTCAAAATCACCACTTTTAAAGAGACAAAACAACCTCCGACACGATTGTTGAGATATAACATGCTCGCCATTAACTTCCATTAAGTTTCGCGGAATCTGGGCTGCACTTTCATTTTCTTCATATTGCAGAACTAAAGAAGAACTTCCCGCAAAAACACTTTATCTGGCACGAAACTCGACTTGTTCGAGACAATATTTAGTATTGTTGTTAACGCTTCAACCAAATGACACAAGCTGCCAAAGATGCTCATTCACAATAGAAACTACAATATTGGTTCATATACTAGTAGCGGACTCTTTTGGTAAACGCTTATTATTAGTTGAAGGTCTCAGTATTTGTTTTAGTTAAATAAAAACACAAGCATATGTTTTTCTTTGCTTACAAAATTTTATTAGTAAACAAATTATCCAGTAAAAATATTCTCTGATATCGAACTGTCATTTTATTCTCCCATTTAAAAAAAAAATCAATTTGTTTTTAAGGGGAAATGTCTTACTACTAGTTGCTTTTTCCCAATAGATTTTATATGTAAACTAACTAGTGGGATGACACCTTAATTTGGCAACACTAACGATTTTAGCGACTTTGGTTTATCTTGAACTAAATGGTCTTTCTTCTCTTTACTGTTTTTTTTTGGTTTGTCTTGGAGGTTAAAGTCTTTGTTGGACCCAAAGACATTTATCTCCAAAAAAAACTAAACGCTGGAGCAAGTTATCCCACTGAAAGTGTCATCCCACTCGTTAGATTACACATAAAACACATTGGAATAAAGTAAAGAATAGTAACACATTTCTCCTTAAAATAAAATTGGTTTGCCTTGTTGGTCTACTCTCTTTGGTTAGATTTAGTGGCAACTCTATTATTTTTTAAGGATTGATATTTAGAAGAATCCGTGGCATTTTTTATTAGCACAGCCTGTGAGAAGCTAAATAAAAAGAATTTGAAGCAAAGTGATGCCAACGATTTATATTAAATAAAAAAAAAACTCAGCCTGACCAATGGAAAATTTTATTTTATCAAACAGATTTAATTAATATATTTATTCATAATCTTAAAACTTAAATATAATTAAAGTTTTTTGTTGTTGCTCAAAGGTCATTACTAATTAAAAAAAATATACAAAACTTACAATCAGATTTTTATTTATTTTTTTTTTTATTTTAAAATAACAACATTAAATAATTTTTATTTGTCATTTGTATGTGTCGCTTGAATAAGGGCATTAAATACAAATTTTTAATAACATGTTTTATATTTTGGGGCGGCTACAGTATTACAGTCTTAAATATATATTGTTACTAAAAATTTTATATTAAAATTTTGACATTCACTTTGATGGTGAATTTTTTCAAAAATGCATTTCCAAGGTTCATGAATCTTATAAGATTGAAACTTCTTAATGTTTTGAACAAATTAGGTACCTAAAATTTATGATTTTTTAGTTTTCAAAAATAGAACCTTGAAATTGTTAACATTTGATTTTTTGATATCTATAAAAAATGGATTAATTAGTCCAATGAATTGACTTTCGAATGCAAAATTTTCTCGGTTAGATTTCGGTCTGAAACTTAATATAAAGATGTGGCAAAAAAAGTATTAATTTGTTATTGTTTCTGACGTTTTCCATTGTCCAGTAAAGTTCTAAGTAGGGATTTAATGACCTTATTGGAGAGAGACTGTAATTTTGATTCCCTCCCCCCCCCCCCCCCCCCCCCTAAATTGCT
>OX456526.1:137149004-137169004 GCA_949748255.1 Eustalomyia histrio | reverse complement strand
TGTATTTTTAATAATATGGGCTTTAGTTTTAAGTCTATATTTTTTTGCATAAGTATTTGATATTTTTTACTTATAAGAAAGAAAATAAAATATTGAGATTTCACAAGAAACAAAAAAAAAAAAAAAAATACAAGTAAATGATTTTGAATTTAACCTACAAATACAAGGTGACGTAAAAGTAATCCTCCTATCAGAAAATGCTATAAATTTTGCGATTGGCCCCTAATGTCAGTTCTGTTTTGACATTTGTGTAGTAAACACATGCGAAATACACGTTAATAAACAATGTTACGCTACACTGCTCCAGAACGCGGAATATTGGTGACTATTTATTTGAGCAATAATGAAGATGATTTTTCATCAAAAATAATCATGAGTGATGAGGCCCATTTCCATCTTACCGGGTACGTAAATAAGCAAAATTTACGCTTCTGGGGCACTGAAAATCCGCGTGTAACCCACGAAGAGCCATTACACCCGCTCAAAATCACTGTATGGTGTGCTGTTTTCGCTGGAGGAGTCATCGGACCTTTTTTCTTCGAAGACGTCGCGGGCCAAACGGTTACTGTGAATGGTGAGCGCTACAGAGCAATGATCAACGAACTCTTTTTGCCGCAACTTGATGAATTGGGATTGGAAAACATGTGGTTCCAACAGGACGGTGCAACGCCACACACTGCACGTGCCACAATCGATATGCTGAAGGATGCATTTCCCGGGCGCCTAATCTCCCGTTTTGGCGATTTGCACTGGCCAGCAATATCGCCTGATTTGATCGCTCCAGACTTCTTTTTGTGGGGCTTTTTGAAGTCGCGGGTTTATGTCAACAAGCCTCAGACTCTTGCAGCTCTTAAAGACAATATCCGTCAAGAATGTGAGGACCTGTCGCCGGAAGTTTTGGCCAAAGTGATGGAAAATGCCATAAAACTGATGTAAAAAACTTGATGTAAAAAAAATTAAAAGACCAAATAAAAATAATCCACAAGAAGAATTAAAGTTTTTCATTTCTTTTTTAAATTACAGCCAAAAAACATCGGAAGGTTATTTTTGCGCCACCCTGTATAAAGGGTGGTTAAATTTTAAGGACCGATGTTGATTTTAAATAAAATACAAATTATTTAGGAAATAATTGTCATTTCTTTTTATTATGATAATATGGTATGGTTCAATTATGTATGGAATAAAATATCGGCCAAATGGCCGCAGCGACCTCGGAGGCAGACCTCCATCCGATGGTCCAAATTTTCGATGACGCTGTCGCATAATTGAGGTTCTATGCCGTTAATGTGCCGAATTATCTCATCCTTAGGCTCTTGCATTGTTGCTGACTTATCGACATACACCCCTTTTCTTTCAAATAACCCCAAAGAAAGAATTCCAACAGTTTCAAATCGCATGATCTTGGCGGCCAATTGACATCGCCACCACGTGAAATGACATGGCCATTGAATTTGTCGCGCAAAAAAGCCATTGTTTCGTTAGCTGTGTGGCAAGTGGCACCGACCTGTTGAAGCCACATATCGTCCGTGGTCATATCTTCAATTCCTGGCCACATCGCAATAGCGAACACCATTCACGGTAAATGCTTGGCCGACCTGATGACGCAGAAAGAGCTGGGCGAGCATGCTGAAATTTTCCCACAATTCTCCCGATTGTGAACACATGTGGTCGATTATGCTGACCAAAAAAAAAAAAAAATCACGAAGCGCACGAAATGCATTTTGATTTGAACGCCCATTTTTATAATAAGCCTGAATAAGTTTAACGCGTTGCTCAATTGTTTTTTTTTCCATGATTCAAATTGAGTTAGTCTGAAATTGAGAAATGTCAAATGAAATGCAGAAAAAAACTTGACGTTTAGGTGTGGTTCACATTCAACATCGGCCCTTAAAATTTAACCACCCTTTATATAATTAAAAATTATTATTAAATACTTAAAATTACAATTATGGTTTCACGTAAAAGAGGTTGATGAAGAGCATACGCGGCACCCATTTCGAAAACAGCTTCCCCATGGACAAATGTTCATGCAAAATAAAGTCGACACATTCCTTTGATATCTGTAAGGTATCAAGTTTATCCTGCAACTTCACTTCGCGGTCTGACAAAATGATTTTGTGAACTTTTTTGATTTTTTCCGGTATCACTACTTGTTTTGGGTGACCAGAGCGATCGGCGTAATCAGCGTTTCTAAGACCACGTTTAAAGTCAGCAATCCACTTTTCTACCATTTGTTTCGATCAAGCAGACTCCGAAAAAAACTTATCAAGCCAAGCTTTGGCTTGAATGGTGTTTTTTCCCATTAAAAGACAAATGATAAATCAACACACGAAATTGCTTTGAATCGCAAAAGTAGCGTCATTAAAACTTGTTCACTAATAAACGAATTGTCATTAAATTTTGACAGGTATCATATGGAGGTTGGTAGTTTTTTTTTTTTTTTGTTTAATTCGCGCATCATTTGCGCGAAGTTTTGCATTGCTACTTCAATTTGAAAAAAAGTGCTTTAAAAGTTTATTCTGAATATGTTCCTTCATCGATTTCAAAGTGTGACAGATGGTTTGTGCGACTCAAAAGGGGTGATTTTAACACGGAAGACAAAGACCGACCAGGTCAGGTTAAGGTTGATATAACAATTCATCATGATGAAAATTCTTATCAAACTCCAGAAGAACTTGCGAAATCATTAAGAGTCACTCAAGCAGCAATTTTAAAACATTTGCATGCAGCAGGATTCATTCAATAGCAAGGAAAGTGAGTAGCACACGAGTTAAAGCCAAAAGACGTTGTACGACGATTTTGCATGACCGAAATTCTGTTTCAACGCCATTAAAAGAAGTAATTTTTGCATGGAACCCATTACTGGCTTTAAAAAAAATGATCCATTACGACAACTGGAGGAGCTAGAAATCATATGTGAAGCCCGACCAACCTGCTAAATCCACGCTAATGGCGAAAAATAATGCTTTATTATGAGCTGCTTAAATCAAGCCAGACGATCACAGGGGACCTGCACCGCAGACAATTGTTACATTAGAAGCGAACATTGGGCGAAAATATTTCATCATCAGGACAACGCTCGGCCTGGCAGCCTGTGGCCGGTTGAAAGCTATTTAGAAAATAACGGTTTGAAAGTTTTGCCACCTTATAGTCCAGACCTTGCCCCGTCCAATTTGTTTCGATCGATGCAGAACAACAAAAATTTAATCGCCAAAAATACCTTAATATTTCAATATTTAATTACATCTCCAAATCCCTCAGCTCATATATCTGTCTCCTAATTGAAGTTAAAATCCTCTAATCTGGCAACAATGATCGAAGTTAATACATAGAGTAAACCAACAAGAGAAACCAAGCTCGATAGTGTTGCCAACTTAACGTGTCATCTCACTTCTAAGCAGGGATGGAAAACATGGTACAGTTATACTTTTTTTGGTACATTTTTACCTTGGTTGGTACCGTGGTACTACCGCGGCTCATTTAGTACAATTTGAATTTTTTTAAAATTTTCAATTTATAACTTGATAAAACAACATAACATAAAGTCGACTTTTTTAAAAGCAACTTTAAATTAAAAACCTGTTTTTATTAATTCAGCTACTATACTAAAAAATAGTCAGTTTTAAGTTGAACCGGCTCTAAATTGGTGTCACATCAAATGTACCAAATGTTTCCATACACATTGTAGTAAAATATTCGGAAGTGACAAGATTGAACAGCTGATTTTAAATTACCTCTCAAAACAGAAAAAAAAAATAAGAAAAAAGTGTATTATTGTTAAAAAGCTATTAAATGCCTTTAAATTTTTATATAGCAAATACTGAAAAGGTTAAATTGCGCTTCAAGGGAGGCGGACAACCAGAAAAATAAGGTGTGACATAAAAATTAGAGTAAAATTTTACAAAGTTTTGTGGGAATTATACGACTACATAAAATTAACGATAAATTTTGTTTCACCCGGTCAATTTAAATTTTTTAAGTCTTTTTAGTGTCTAAGCAAATCTGACTCAAAACGATAAAATTGTTAAAAAAAAAGCGGAAAAAATGTTGGTACCGTGAGGATCAAAAAAGGACAATTTGCTTGTCTGGTTGGTACAATAACAGAAAACATATTTTCCATCCCTGCTTCTAAGTTAACATATAAAATACATTGAAAGAGAGTAAAGAGTAGTTACATATTTCCCCTTGAAAGCAAATTAGTTTTTCTTGTTAGTACACTCTCTTTGTGCAATATTATTATAATTGTAGTTGATGGTTAAAAATTTTAATTTTTTCACTAAAACGCTGTAATTTTTGAAAATAGTTCCAAAGTCAAATAATTACAATACACTTAGAAAAAAAAATTAGTAAAAAAATGTTAACGATTTTCAATCACACTGTACTATTTTTGTACTATTTTTTAGTAAAAAAATAATTTTTTAGTAAATTTGCTATTAACATTTTACAAATAACAGAATATTTAAAAAATTTTTGAAAACCACTTAAAATAGCACTAAAAATATTTTAGTTCTAAAAATCAGCCCTTAAAACAATTAAAATTTAACATTAAAAAAAAAAAAAAATTTACTAAAAATATTTTTAAAAACAAAAATTAGCAAAAGAAAACCAAATGACAAATTCGTTTTTATTTTTACTATTTTTAAGCGTTTAATTTTTTTATAATTTTGTCTAAAATATTTTTTGAAAATAAAAAATAAGCAATTTGAAAAGAAATTAGCAACTTTAAAGTGTATCTAAAAATAATTTAATTAATTTGAGCATTTTAATAATATTATTTTTATAAATTAAATTTTTTTTTTATATTTTACAATTCATTGAGTTTACAACAACTAACTGAAATTTAGTAGCGCTTACTAATTTTTTATACTAATTTGATTGTAATAATATTAATAATGTTTAGAAATTATTTTTTTGCTGATTATAGCAAACCGATTTTAAATTTCACTTTACAAAAATTTTACTAAAATTTTGTAGCGGCTACTAATTTTTTTTTACTAAATTCATTGTACTACACGCCAGCAAATCATACCGCTGGGCTCAAATTAGTAAAATTTATTGAAATAACAGTCAAATTTTCAGACTTTTTCTGGCGAATGTACCAGTTAAAATAAATACAATCGCATTACTGCAAAAATTACCACAAAATCATGTAGTAACAGCAGAAAGTTTCCGAGTAAATTTTTTTAAAATAGTTTGTTTCCCAAATTAAAAGATTTTTTTTTTTTTTCAAATTGTTTAATATTGTTTCTCGTTTATTATAATCAATTTTAAATATGCTTATAAACTAAAGTGTTAATATGCTTCGTATATCGTTCTATTTTGCAAAAAAAAATGTTTTACATTTTTGTTTTTTTTTTTCTCAATATTTATAAATACGGTTTGATAAATGAATGAATTGTGGGAATGTGTACGTTAAATTTCATGAATACTTTGAAAGGTTTTCTATAAAGATTTAAAAAAAAAAAAAACTAAACGAAAAGCTGCCTTTATAAAAAAAATAAAATTTAAACAAAAACTGAAGCTGCCACATTTATTCTTTAGGCAAAGTTTTTTAAATAAAAATGAAACAAAAATATAATTAAAATAATTTCAATTTGGTTAAAAAACTCACAGTATTTTAAATACTTTTTAAAATATTTTGAATAGATTTTTAAATATTAAAATAGTTATTTTTAAATTAAATTTCCATTTGTAATGGAATACATTCTTTTTTTATAATTTGCCAATAAATATACAATAATATATAAATTCAAGTATTGCGTTAAAGATTTAGCAAATAAACTGATAAATTTTTAACGTTTAGCTCTTTAAATAAAAGAAGGCACTAAAATTATTTTGTTATATTAAGTCAAAAATAGGGGGCAAATAGGGGGCAAAATATAATCACTGGATTATTCTTAAACTATAAAAATGTAACTAAAATTAAATATTTGGTGCGTGTTTGTTAAATAAATTAAAATAAATAAATATTTATTACTGGGTTGCGTTAACAAAGTTTCCGTTTTATTTTTGGAAAAAAAAAATTGAACAAAAAGGTTAAAAAAAAATAGGGGGCATTTATAATGATGTATGATTTCAAGAAAATAAAAAGTAAATGTAATGAAATTAATTAAAACGAACAGAAATTAATTTAAATTACATCATAATTACTTGGGAACCTTTTTAAAATTCATATAAAAAGGACAAATTTTTTAAAAATAGGGGTTTTCTTAAAGACATTTATTTAGTAATAAGGAATAAGGAAAAAAGAATATAAATTCACTAATTGAGATTAACTTAAGAAACATTTTTATTTTTGTGCAAATTTTTGCTAAACTAAGCTTTCAGAAAAATAGGGGTTTTTTTATTGCAGATTTTGAAAATTTTTGCAAACCAAATTGTGTATATGCAAACTAATTAAAAATCCCTGGTATAAAAATTGATTAAAACCATCTTTAAAAAAATACCGGGTTTTAGCTAAAACTAGTATTATTTAAATTTTTAAAGAATTTACACCTTATAAATATTTTTAAAATTCTGCTTTAAGTGACTTTTTAATGATTTATACATTAACAAAAATTTTATACTAATTTAGTAAAGGAATTTTTAAAATTTATAAAATAGGGGTTTTCGTATTAAATATTTATTGTAAAACAAGATGTTAATTAAAAGTTTTTGTAAGAAAATATTAAAGAGTTGATAAGGATTTTTTTTTGAATTAAAATATATTTCCTTTGAGTCTTGTGAGAAATACTGGTTTTTTAAATTATATAAAAATTTGTAAACTTTTTCAAATTTTTATTAAAATTAATTAAAAAACTTTTTTAAGTCACTAATATAAAAATGTTTATCTTAAAAACAGTATTTTAACATTGTTTTTAATAAATAGTGGTTTTCAAAAAACCTGTATTTGTATCAGTTTTAATAGAATACAAAAATATTTATAAAAAATGGTAAATAATTTTGAAAGAAAATTTTGTAAGGATTATAAAAAAGAGATTTAAAAAAAAATGTTAGAAATAGGGGGATTTTTTTTAAGGATATATTGCTGTAAAAGTAGTTTTAATTTAAAGAAGGTTTTTAATTTTAATATGTAATCTAAATTTACCATTTAGAAAAATACTGGTTTTTTATATTTTTAAAATGCTAAATTTTAACAAAATTGTATACAGCAATAATTTTAAATTCCAGGTAACAAAAATTACATTCTGTACAAAAAAAAAACTTAAAAACTCAATTTTAACTAGTTTTTAAAAAATAGTGGTTTTTAAAGAAAGCACATAATTATGTTATTTTGATAGGTTTTTTTTTCTAAAAAAAAAAAACACAAAAAGTAATTAATACAAATTTGTTAACAAAAAAGTTAAAATATTATAAATAGGGGGTTTTTCTGTATGAATTTTTTTTAAAAGGTATAAAATATTGGTTAAAAATGTATGTGCCTGTTTTTGCTAAATATAAAAAATCTTTTGAATAACATAGAGAATTATATAAGTAATTTAGAAAAATACTGGGTTTTTTTTTTATAATATGCATAACCTAGTAATAATATTAAAAATTTTATAAAAATTCTTTAAGAATTTGTGATTCAAAATGAGTTACAAAAATAAAAATGGTTACTTAATATTAAATAGTGGCTTACAAAAAAACCCCTATTTTTTATTAATTATGTTACCAAAAATGCACCAGTATTTAAAAAATATTTAAAGGTTTTCTATAAAACAATTATATTAAGCATTTAACCATGTTTTAAAAAATACTGGTTTTTCATCATTTCATAATTTAGTGCATATTTGCAACTTTTTTTTTTAATCAAATTTTATAAAAAATAGTTATAAATCACTGGTGTATTAATTCATTTATTAAAAAAAAACAAGAGCTTGTGTTTTATACTTGTTTACAGAGAATAGTGTTTTTTTTTGATTTAACAGATTAAAAGCTTTTTAAAAATGTTTATAACCAGGTGTATTTTTGCAAATAAGTTAAGAATATTACATAAAAAGTGTGGGAACCACAGGTGTGAAAATTAGTTCAATGGTGATTTAAATATTAATGGCTGACAAAAAAACCCCTATTTTTTGAGTTAATTAAAAATAATTTAAAATTTTTTAAAAAAAATTAAGGTCACCTTTAAATTAATTATATTTTGTATTTAAGCCAGGTTTTTAATGGCAAAGAGAAATTCGGAAAATACTGGTTTTTGCAAAAATATCTAAATTGCAAGATTTATGCAACTACTTTAACAAAATATGTTAATTGGAAAAAAAATCAATAGAAAAATAATAATTTTTAACCAGTTTTTTTTAAAATAGTGGTTTTCAAAAAACCAGTATTTTTCTAAGTTTTAACAAATTGAAAATTTGTTTCGTGTGCAATACTAAATGTCTTTAATATGGAATGTTTATGTAAATATTTAAGAAATGCTTAATGTCGTAAAGGGGTTTTTTGTAGAGATTCTTTTAAAAGTCAATTATTTATGTTTTTCGGTAGGGACAATGATTGTACTGGTATTTGTACTTATTTTAAAAAGAATCATTAGACAATTTCTTTGATGAATGGTTTTAAAAAAACAAAAACAAAAATTTTCGGTAATTACAACCTACATGTTTTAGAATATTTGTTGTGAATTATTTTTTTTTTTAGAAGAAAAATTCCTTTTTTAAACTTAAAGTTGATATTGTGTAGCCTGGGGTTTTGAAGGGCGTTTACCAAATCGTCTGGGTGATGGAGTATGCATTGACTCATCTTCCGATTCTAAATTACCACTGACAGAAGCAGTACTACTGCCGCCACCCGTGCAACAGAAACGATTTTGTGCCAAACGTATTGTTTTGGTCAAATCAATAGTATCATTTTGTTTAAGCTCTATCTCTGCAATACGTTCCATATGTTTCCATTGTCGTACGGCCAATACAAAGGCATCATTAACATTTGTAGCTGTCTTTGAAGATGTTTCAATATGACTGCGTATATGAAATTTATCACACCATTCTGTTAGTTCATCAAATGAGACCTGGCGACATTGTTGCGCTAAATCGTTCTGAATAATATTTTAAAAAATTGTGTAGTAAGTTCAATTGATATTCAATTCATATTTATATATCTTACCTTATTTCCTACAACAATAAAGGGAAATTTATCAGCTTTTACATCGGCATAATTTAAAAATTCATCACGCCATTGTTTGAGACCACGAAAACTATCGTAGTCATCGATGGCATAACATAAAAGACAAACATCTGAACCTCTGTAGAAAGGAGTACGTAAAGCACGAAAACGTTCCTGGCCAGCAGTGTCCCATATCTGAAAACAAGTACAAGTTGAATAAACCAATCTGAAGAATATAAATTATTAAGACAAGATTCCTAAATCTCATATAAAAAAATTCAAGATATAATAAGATCCGACAAATGGACATACAGATCTTTTTTTGGATTAGCATTGGATATAATTGTATCTTCTATTATATATGATATGAGTTACGGTTTGTAATAAGGTACACATTTTGGATAACTTTGTATATAATCTGGTAAGATAAAATTGTATATGATTATATCTGAAAAAATTTTGGATTATTTTGTATTATAATTATTTATTTATTTATTTTATTAAACATATAATTACAAATTATATCTTAATTCCCTAACCGAGCACTAGCAACGAAGGAATTCGGCTCGTTGTAGCGAAAACAGACCAGAGCCTCTGTTGGGAATCGAACCCAAGACCCCCGCACTGATAAGCAAGCACGCTACCAACTAGCCTACCGGGGCGCTCCCGTATTAGAATTGAATATAATTATATATTTAATCAGATATAGTCATACACATTTCGGATCTCTCTTGTATAATTATATCATTCTTTGGATCTGTCTATATATAATTGTATATAATTATAGGTATATCTCATATAGAGGAACTAATTTTAGATCCTTTTGTATTAGAATTGGATATAAATATATATTTAATTCGATATACATAGTTATATATAATATAATATATATCTTTTTTTTTAGATCTGTCTATATATAATTGTATATAATTATATATGATATATAGAAACATATTTTAGATCTTTTTGTTTTAGAAAGGGTGACAAATTTTAGATCTTCTCATATATAATTATGTATACATATATATTTTACCTGATCTGAATAGACATCAGAGAACTGCAAAATTAACTTTTTTCTTGATTTAATCATACACAAAAATTCTTGTTCACATTTAATAATTCAACAAAATTCACTGTAGAATAAAATCAGCATTATGTTACTGAACGCGTAATTCGGATCAGTTTGAATCATATGTCGATTATGTTTACTGCAAATTTAATCACTCAACAAAAAGTCAGCGTTGAATAAATCAGAAAAAATCAACAAACAACGCGTATGAGTTTATTCATAATTAAAACAAAATAGAAACACATTTCATAAGGGGGTGGTTTTGTAGAAACTAATTTCATAAATGTTATATGTATATTAGGGTGGGTCTAAAATCCGCTTTTTTAGAATTTTTATTAGTAATAAAAATATTCTTCTTTGTGAAATATAAATATTTTTTTTTTGGAAAAAAAATGTAGGTCGATATCTCAGGCTTGGCTAATCCGGAAAAAATTAAATATTGCCTAAATTTTTTTTCATCTATTTTGATTGGAAAATTTGGCAATATTTAACTTTAACCGGATTGGGAGAGCATGATATTGACCTAAATTAAAAAAAAAATTCACAAAGAACAAAATTTTTGATATAACTAATAAAAATTCTAAAAAAACGAATTTTAGACCCATCCTAATATATATAAAACATTTATGAAATGTGTTTCTACAAAACCACCCCCTTTTTATAGATTAGAAACTATTTTGTTTTAATTATGATTACACTCATACACGTTATTTGTTGTTTTTTTCTGATATATTCTACATCAAAATAATTATTGTTGGCTCGAATGAACAGAATAAAATCAATGGTTTAACAACGACCGATGATTATAAATCAGTGACAAAACAATTTGCACGTCGTTTGATTGATTTAAAATCATCAACAAATATGTGTGTTGAAGTATATTCAGCGTTTGAACGAAACACATATTAATTCTTGTGTTGATTGCGTATGAACGTTTTGCAATCAGCAAATGCAGTTCTCTGATAGACATATACAATTTTAAACCACTATATCTGATCATTTAAATTTTTTTAAGAGGATTTTAAATTAAATTTTTTAACTACTTAATGCATCAGACATAATAAATTGTTATTGCATAATTATAAATTACTCAATAATTATGTTATTTTTAAATTGTATTATTTTGATAACAATTTAACACTTATCAAGCTTTTGTTTTATATTTATAGACAATAATAACAACATTGTCTGTGAAATCATATTGTCATGAGATGTGACAAATGTAAAATGAATTCGAATTAAAAGCTAAATGACAAATTGTTAACTACCATATTATTGTATTTGTAGACTACAAAAAAACAAATATAATAATTATCTAAACTATTACATCGCAGATAGAACAAAAGTAATGAGAAAAAAATTTAAACAATTTCCAAAAAAAAAAAATCAGGAAGTATCAATCGATAGCCATAAAAAATCACAACAAACTAAAGGATTGTTTTAGTTATATTCGTCTACTTAGCTGACAATTTAAATCATTTTCACTGCTTTAAAAGTTGGCAATGTTGTTAAGGTCACCGAACTGGGGATTTTTCTTTCAGGAAAATTACTTAAAAATTGCTTCTTCGATTAATATGAAATTTGGTCGTGTGGCCAAAGAAGAGTACTCTAAGAAAAAACTGTCTTAGATAGAGTGAAGAAAATCCATAATTTTTTGGTACCTTTTAGTTTGGGTGTAAGTCGGAAACTATTGAAATTCGATATAAAAACTGCATAACAATAATATATTTTATTTGTCAAATCAAAAAGTTTGATAACGCCTTTGCATAATGCAGAGTTGCAATGTAAAAACCGAAATATATAGGGTCCACCAAAATGCTATAAAAAAACCACTAAATATTTTCTCAAATTTCTTTTTTTATTTGAAAGTACAATCCTTCCGGTTAATAATGAAAAATAATTTCATTCAAATGGCTGCCTCGGCTGGCCATGCAGTAGCCTACACGATCGGTCCAATTTTTAAGCACATTATCGATTGTGTGCAGCTGTATTTCACCAATGGCTTCACGAATATTGTCCTTTAAAGCGTCAATTGTCTCTGGCTTGTCAGCGTAACACTTATCTTTGACGGCACCCCACAAATAATAGTCCAACGGTGTCAAATCGCAGCTCCGAGATGGCCAAACGACATCAGCTCTGCGGCTGATAATGCGATCTTCAAAAACAGGGCGCAAAACATCGAGTGTAGCTTTGGCTGTGTGGCACGTAGCGCCGTCCTGTTGAAACCAAATGTTGCCAATATTCTCCTCTTCAATTTTTGTGAACAAAAATTCGTTTGACATCCGCACCAAGCAGTGACTCGTTTTGGGTGCATCGGCTTTTCGATGTATGCGTGCGGGTTTTCTGTGCCCCAAATGCGACAATATTGCTTGTTTACATATCCGCCAAGATAAAAATGAGCTTCATCTGAAAAGATGACATTCTGCAACATTACCATGATTTTCAAAGTAATGTCGCAATATTTCCCAGCGTTGTTCTAGCGTATACACAACCATATTCGTTCAGTGGAAGGATAAAACTAATTATCTGTCAAATCAGACATGAGCTAAGTGTTACCATTCACGAAATAAGCACTAGTTAAAAAAAAAACGTTAGATGGCGGACCCTATATATGAACATACATGATGATACCTGGCCTTCAATAAGAGCATATATGGTCAATAATGATCAACAACAATTACGAACCAAAAAGGATCCAAAACAAAATCCTTTTCCACCAATACCACATCTATATATAGATCTTTTGGATGAAATGCTAAAAAAAACTGAAAAATAAACTACGAGGGCGGATCAATAAGTCCGTGACATTTCGAACTTCCCTCGTAGTTATATAAAATACAACACTGCTCCACCACCTGTTAATAAACTACTGTTGAATTTTGAGCAAGTTCAGTCATTTACTTTGTGTTTAACAGCTGTTCAAAACATACAACTTCGGGGATTTTTTTTAAGAATGAAAAAAATTGAATTTCGAGTGCTCATTAAACATTATTTTTTGCGAAAAAAAAACCGTCAATAAAACCAAGGAAAAGCTTGATAAATACTATGGGGACTCTGCACCATCGATTTCAATGGCAAAAAAGTGGTTTACTGACTTTCGTTGTGGTCGCAAAAGTACAAATGACGCTGAACGTTCTGGACGGCCAATTGAGGTCAATACATGTCAAAAATCTCGAAAAAATCCACGATATGGTGTTGGTCGATCGAAGAGTAAAAGTGCGTAAGATTGTTGATGCCATAGGCATTTCATATGGCAGTGTGGCTTCGATTTTAAATGATCAGTTGGATTTAAGAAAGCTGTCTGCAAGATAGGTGCGGCGTTTACTCTCAATTTACGATAAATGTAATCGTGTGACAACTTCAAAGAATTGTCTGGAGTTGTTTAACCTCAATTCGAATAAGTTTTTGCGGCGTTTTGTAACTGAGGCTGAAACATGGATCCATTACAACACTCCGGAGACCAAGCAGCAGTCTAAATAATGGGTTTTTCCGGGTGAACCGGCTCCGAAGGTAAGTTTGTCAGCCAATAAGGTGATGGCAACAGTTTTTAGGGATGCACGCAGGATAATCCACATCGATTACCTTCAACAGGGAAAAACAATAAACGGCGAATATTATGCCAAGAAAAAAGTTATTTTTCATCAAGATAATGCAAGGGTGCACACGTGTGTAGTCTTAATGGCAAAATTGCATGAATTGGGCTTCGAATTGGTACCTCATCCGCCATATTTTCCGGATTTAGACCCCATTAACTATTTCCTATTTCCAAACCTAAAGAAATGGCACGGTGGAAAGAGATTTAGCTCCAACGATGAAATTATTGATCAAGCAAATGCCTATTTTATGGACCTTGAAAAATCCTATTTTTTGGAAGGGATACAAAAATTGGAGAAACGTTGGACGTTAAGTGTATTGAGCTTAAAGGAGATTATGTTGAAAAATACATTTTGTTTTTGCAAAAAAAAGTCACGGACTTATTGACCCGTTCTCGTATACATGGGCCGATTTGCGCTACCAATTTCTGTTCTTAAATCGTCCAGTTGACCCAAAAGCCGAGGCAGGTGGACTTAAAAATTTTCTTCTTCAAGTTTGAAGAAAATCAGAGTGTTTAGCTTGGATTACCTTCCGGGTTGGAACCTAAAGATATCAGATTTTGACCTTAAAAAATTCTTCAAGTTTTTCTAGAGAAAAAAATCTGGAGGCTGTTCAACAAAAAAAAAAAATACTAAGAATGTAAAAAAGTTCTAATGTGAAAACATTATCTGAATTAAGCGGAGTTTTTGGAAGTACAAAACCTCAAAATGTTTTCTACAACCTGAAGCCCTTGTCTCAATTGATTAATGCGGTGTCTTGTATGATTCGATGTCACACACCTGACGTATTCTAGATTTGAGGCACATAGGGGGACATTTTTCATTTTCCAGGTGGGGGAGATCTCGGATAGCGATCATAACAGTCAATGACATGCACGAAAATAGGTTGGAGCTACTTTCGAACGACTTCTGCAGCAGATGCATGGGCGTGGAAGAGGAGAACATCAAACAATTATCTGTTTGTGTCCGGCGCTGGCAAAGAGTAATATGCTTTTCATGGGATTAGTTTACTTTCGAGATCTAGCAATCTCTGGGACGTAGAAATTTTGCAACTTTTTAGCTTATTGGGAAACTTGAACTACTTCAGCGGTAGAGGTCTGAACAGTGGTGACCCATCAGTCTCTCATCAAATACAAAGCAATCTTATATATTTCTCACCGATACACATTCACACGGTATAAAAAGGGGCTTTATCCTTGGACCGAGGCTAAATTTTTATCATTTCAATTTTAATTCTTTTTGTCCCACCATTGGAAATGGTGTTGATATAAACACAACAAAAAATAAACAAATTTAAACAATGAAAACCATTGTTTATAATAAAAAGCAATTCTTTGTGTTGAGATAGTATTTTTTTTCGAAACAATTTTGAATAGGAAGCTTAATTTCAAAAATTTAGATTTGTTTTTTTTTTTAGAAAAAACACAAAAAATTCTAAAATCAAACAAAACTTTTAGTGCAATTAAAAAATGTTTATTTTTTTTAATTAAATGCGAATACTTCCAGTTTTTCTAAATTAAACTTTATTACGGTCTGTTACTACAATAATAAATTGATTTTCTTTATAAAATTTTACAACAAAAAACAAGTAATGTAAAATAAATCCATAAATTTTTATGTATGCATTATTTATATAAAAATTGTATAATTGTTGTATTCAATTATTGGGTAAGAGAACAAATTTATTTCTTGTTAGCAATGTTAGGTAATACACAATTGTTTGTAGAAAATTTTTGTGTTTTCCTTAATCAATATTACTTGGAAGAATGTTGACCATGACCACAGTTAAACCAATGTATTAATGATTTTATTATTGAGACATTTTTAAAATTGGAAAAAAAAATTATGTCAGCATTTATAACAGTTTTAAAATGCCAAATATATTGTATTTTAACATGAACATTAAAGTGTTAAGTAATCTAAATGAATTGAAAAACTATAAATACAAATATTGAAGAATACACGGAAAAAGTTAGAGGCAGTTAAAAGTTAAAGGAAAAGCTTATGAAATCTGACGCCACAATTAAGGACGTTGTCTTGTAAGCAAAGTGTTTAGTAATCTCCATTATTAAATTATGTCAAATGTCAGCTAATATTTAAAAGACAGATTAACAAAAAATAACTTATGAAACCACACACACGGTACAGTGCAGAATCTTTTCATACATTCCAATCAGAACCATTGACATTACAAAAAAAAAGTTGTTGAAATTGATTAAAAAACAAGTAAGAGCGGCTAAATTCGGCTATGCCGAATCTTATATACCCTTCACCATGGTTGGAAAAAACTGATGTTTATATATGGACATATATGGAGTGGACAGATTTATATACGGACGGCTTTAAGAGGAAATTAACCATTTAGTTTGGTGATAAAACTTGGACTCGGGAAAATTTATGGTTCCAGAAAATAGGTATTTAAAAAAAATGTATGTTTTGGGCATAACTTTTCTGTATCTGAACCGATATTTCCGAGTTTTTCAGCAAATATGTTATACTAAAGATTTTCGATCTTTTGTTACATATGACATATCCATAGGTCATATTACAGCTCTAGAATAGTGTTTGTTGTTTGTGTATAAAAGGTGAAGAGGTGAAAGAAAAGAATTTCAACAAATCGTTAAAAGAAATCACTACAACTGCATGTGTTTTATTTCTACAAAATAGTTTGATTTAGCTGGCAAATTTGCATTTGGGATTTTATTTCGCTTTTTTATTAGAAATATTTTTAATTTCTTTAGCTTCATTTTAAAAATTTGAAGGCAAATAGTTTATAAATTTTTTTTTATAAATTATTATAAGTTATGACCTAAAATAGTTGCACTCAAAGGGAAATTATGTATAAAATTTTCTTAATATGTGAGAAATAAAATGGTTTAAAAATCTTTTTATAAATTCTATTAAATCGAAGCAAAAAATAGAAATAAAACCGTTTGTATTTTGTTTGTATCAGAGGGTTTTATAAAAATTTTGATGGTTTTTAGCCTATTTATGGATTATTTAATTATTAATATAAAGTTTTATTTAAATTAATTATTAAATGTTAAAAAAAAACAAAAAATAAACAAAAAAAAAGTCTTAAGAAAATAAAAACAAAAATGTACAAAAAAAAAGTGAAAAGTGGGATTCGAACCCGCGGCCTTAGAGGAAAAAAAGTATTTGTGACATAGCGTCTAGATAACTGAGCTATTGAAGCTCACACAAAATCATCGTTAATAGAGGTACATATATAAAAAGTCTTCGTTCATTAGAGATTTGTTTGGTTTTTATTTAAATGACAAATTTTTGTATGTGTTTTTTGTTTGTGTATAAAAAGTGGAGATGAAAGAAAAGAATTTCAACAAATGGATTTCAACAAAGGGATTTTACGGAAAAAATTATAGGTAGTCCTGGTTTTTTGCTAATATTTCAGCCATTTATTAACCGATCTGTCTGATTTTCAATAGCACATGTAACAGAAATAAATAACAATCAAGTCCTCATCATGTATGGGTTCTTCGGAAAACCCATTTCAACACACAGAGGGACAGACGGACATCTTTAAATCAACTTCGGTTTTCATAAGGACCCAGAATATATATACTTTATAGGGTCTAAGATCAATATTGTAGATATTACAAACGGAATGACAAACTTATATGTACCCTTCCACCTGTGGTGAAGGGTATAAAAAAGGTTAGAATGACAACCTGGTTTGAATTTTTTATTTTTAAATTAAACACATTAAACCCTGATCACATAATGGTGTATAAGGATAAATTTAATGGTTTTAATGTTCTTCTAACCTGACGATTTTTCCTTAGAAAATTTTCCCCTAGAATCAGTGTGTTTATGACCGTTTTATGAAAAAGTCGTATGAATCGAAGATTTTTAAAATCAAAAATCTTTGAAATAAAAATAAATTTTTTCAAGGTTATCTGTCTTTGTTCCTTAAATATTCAAGTTACTGGTTTCAAATTAAACTATAATTAAAATTAATATATCTCTGATACAAAAAATTTAAATGCTAGCGACTTTTTATCCCTTATTTTAAAGAATTTTGTTGATTCTAATGTTTTTTTTTTTATAGTTTTTTTTTTTTTGTTTTATTTTAACGATTTTTTTTTATTAATTTAAGCCATAATAAATTTTTAAGTGAGCTTTTGCGATTTTTTTTTTTAGATTTTATAATAATTTCTTTTATTTTAAACAGAGCTTCGATTTGTTTTTTTTTTAAGAATTCCTTAAAAATAGAATTCGATTTACTTTTTAATCGAATGCATTAATTTTTATACATTTGCGGGAATTCATTCTTTGAAATACATTCTATCGAATTCACATCTAAGGAATTAAATTAATTTATCTGATTCGATTTTACCAATTATTGAATTTAAGCATTAGGAATTTATTTGATTTAAAATTTGTAAATTCAATTAATCATGCGTTGGAATTTTAATCGAGTTTTACTCAATTGATTTAGAAATTTGGGATTTATTGTTTGATTTTGTTTCATGTGATTCAGCAATTTGGGAATGAATTCGATTTTGTTTCATGTGATTCAGCAATTTGGGAATGACATTCGATTTTAAAAACAAATTGGAAAAATTAACAATTATGTTATTTTACTACACTAAACTAACCAGGGATGAAATGAAATGCAAGAAGAAACCCAACAAAAAGCAATTATTAAATTCACAGTTTTAAATCATAAATTTTTAAAAATAAATCGCCAAAATTACAAAAAATAGTAAAAAAGAAAAAATTAATATATAAAACTTAATATCACCAAATATAGCCCTCTCTCTCTCTCTTTCTTTCTCTGCAATAAAGAGTTCTTGAGATAAACTTGTTTTAAAATATTGCCAAGTAACTTAAAACTTGAGACCTTTGGTGCGAGGGCGGATCAAGAGGTCCGTGATTTTTTGAATAAAACACAAGTTTTTTTTTGCAAAAAAAAAAAAAAAATTATTTTTCAACATAATCTCCTTTTGGCTCAATAAACTTAACGTCCAACGTTTCTCCAATTTCTGTATCCCTTCCAAAAAATAGGATTTTTCAAGGTCCATAAAATAGGCATTTGTTTGATCAATAATTTCATCGTTGGAGCTAAATCTCTTTCCACCGAGCCATTTCTTTAGGTTTGGAAATAGGAAATAGTCACTGGGGGCTAAATCCGGAGAATATGGCGGATGAGGTAAGAATTCGAAGCCCAATTCAAGGAATTTTGTCATTGAGACTTTACACGTGTGCACCCGTGTATTATGGTCAATTGAGAGCAAACGCGGCACCCATTTTGCAGAGAGCTTTCTTAAATCAAACTGATCATTTAAAATCGAAACCACACTGCCATAATCTCGCGCACTTTTACTCTTCGATCGGCCAACACCATGCGTGGTTTTTTTTTCAACATTTTCGGGTGTATTGACCTCAACGGGCCTTCCAGAACGTTCAGCGTCATTTGTACTTGGGCGACCACAACGAGTCAATAAACCACTTTTTTACCATTGAAATCGATAGTGCAGAGTCCCCATAGTATTTATCAAGCTTTTCCTTGGTTTGATTGACCTTTTTCTCGCAAAAAATAATGTTTAATAAGCACTCGAAATTCAATTTTTTTAATTTTTAAAAAAATCGACGAGGTTGTATGTTTTGAACAGCTGTTAAAAGCAAAGTAAATGACGGAAATCGTCAGTAGTCTATTAACAGGTGGTACTTGATGGGAGCAGTGTTGCAATTCATATAACTACGAGGGAAGTTCTAAAAGTCACAAACTAATTGATCCGCCCTCGTTTGTCGCTTAGTTTTTAAAATATGGACGATGAAAATTGTATCTAAGCGATTCAAATCGATTAATTTTTTTTTTAAATTCCGGCGACTTTTTTTAATATTGAAATATTTGTTCAAATTTTAGCGATCTTTTTTTAATTTTGAAGATTTTTTTAAATTTCAGCGACAATTGTTTCAATTTAAGCGTTTAAAAAAAATTATCGACGTAGGAATTTTTCAATTTTGGCTTTTTAAATTTAATTATTCCCATTTAATTTTTGCGATTTTTTCAATTTAAGCGTTTAAAAAAATTTTTTTCAAATTCTAGAAATTTTTCAATTTTGACTTTTTTAATTAAAGTGATTTTTCCAATTTGTCGAGTTTTTTAAATTTCTGCGATTTTTTTAATTTGATCTTTAAAAAAAATATCGACTTGTAGCACTTTTTAAATTTAATTGATTATTTCCCATTTGGCGGGTTTTCCATTTTTTTTAATTTTGTCGATT
>OX456526.1:137094004-137144004 GCA_949748255.1 Eustalomyia histrio | reverse complement strand
TTTGTCAAGCTCAAGAAGTGCCTGTAAAATCATTGGAAGTCTTTCAAAAACAATTTTAAAACATTTTCGGGCAGCAGGATTTATTCAAATACAAGGGAATTGCATACCACACGAGTTGAAGCCGATTAACGTTGAAAGACGATTTTGCATGCGGGAAATGCTGCTTGGTCGCCATAAAAAGAAGTAATTTTTTGCAATGAATCATTACTGGCGAACATTTGTGGCGCCAAGGTAATGCCCTGCATTTAGTGGGACCAGAAGGGTTTCATATATTATGAGCTGTTAAAATCAGGCCAGATGATCACAGGGTCCTGTACCGAACACAATTGACTCGTTTGAAGAGAGCAATGACCGAAAAACGCCAGGAGTATGCGACCAGACATGTAGCCGTAATTTTTTATCATACCAACACTCGGTCACATGTTGCAAGACGGGTTAAAAACTATTTTAGAAAATAGTGGTTGGGAAGTTTTGCCTCACACACCCCATAGTCCATACCTTGCCCCCTCCAACTACCATTTGTTTCGATTGATGTAGAACGCTATCACTGGAATACGCTTAACTTTAGAATAGGGTAGCCGAAATAGGCTTGATTCGTTCTTGGCCTCAAAAAAATGAATTATTTTATATTGTACCAATGTTTTACAATAAACTCCAAAAATTTTCCAAAAATAAAAATCACGCATTTTAAGTTATACATCCAATATATTTTTAGATTTTCAATAAAAATGTAAAACTCTAGATATTTTTATATTTTACAAATTTTTGCAAATTATTTTCAAAAGAAGTACAAAACAACAATTTATAGATTTAACCTTTAACCATGGTGGTGAAATTATTGGACATAGTCAGTGACGTGGGGTAAATTTTACCCCTTTTCATTTTACTAAAAAATTCTAAATTTTCTAAAAATTCTAAAATTAAAAAAAAAATAATATTTCTTTTATTAATTTCAGTCACTTTATGTCACAAAACTTTTTGTTTTAATTACATAAAAAATGTGAAGAGGGGGTAAAATTTTACCACTACCTCCACAGTTAAAGGTTAAATTTTCAGCAAATAAATTAATTTAAGTATAATTTTTTAAAAAAAAATTTTGAGTTTTTTTAAACAAAAATTTTATTGGTTTTATTAAGAAAATTTTTTATTATAATCGACAAAAACTTTTGCTGAATTTATTAATTGTTTTGCTAAAAACTAGCTTGCAACTGACTGAAAATTTTGCTAACTCAGTAACATTTCTTGTTAAATTAACTAACTTTGAAAATCAATTTTGTAAAACAATTTTGCACCATTTGCTACAGGGTACTTATCTAATCAGGACAAAAATTTACTTTTGAAATTTACTTCCATCCCTGACATAATTATAAAGTTAATAAAGAACCCCTAAATGTTAATATGGCAACACTATTATTTATACAAAAATTTAGTATAGTTTTAAACCATTTATTAAACATAATGCGGAGAAAAAAGTTGTTGTCTAAGCTAAAAGAATGAACTAATTTGTAGTAAATATGTAATATTTGTTAATACATTTTATGTTGTTTTTACAACAAATTAATTTTCATATTTGTGAAAGAAAATAATCGATTTGTAGAATTTTAATAAACAAATTTAATATATTTATCAAAAAGCCACAATTAAGTTTATTTTTAAATATTTATGTTTAAGAGCATTCCACAGTTTATTACTCTTTTATAACATATACAGTGCCTATCTTTCTCATTAAATATTTTACTGGACTTACCTTTTGAATTAACAGCTCTTTCAGGCAGACTCATTTAATAATTGGTTTAGTTTGAAATAAGACGTCGTTGTTTGTGGATGTATAGTAACGGTAAACACGGTGGTTATTTCGTTTTTTTTTTACGTTCAGTGAATGTGTGTAAAAATATACCTAAAAAAGAGAGCGGTTTATAGTTATTAGTTTTTTTTTTGTAGTGGAAATAATAAAAAAAAATTAAGACTTTTCTTTAATTTATAAAAATTTAATAATAAAAAGTGATTTATTTATAAAGAAATTTTTAACAAATAAAATATAAAATAACAAAAAAGTCTGAAATTTTATAACAAATATAAATTCTTTAAGTTTTGAAAAATATATACACGAGTATACAAAAAATTTTTATGTAAAGGTCATTTAATGCAAATGAAAGAAAAAGAAGAAGAAGAATAATTGAAGATGTAAAAAATAAAAATAAAGTGTAACAGAAAATGAAAAAATAATGAAGAGAAATAAAACAAAACAAAGTGTAATAAGTATTTTTTTACTATAAATATAATTTGGAAAGCACAAAAATGTAAATTCTTTTTTAACATAAATTAATTAATTTTAATTAATACAAATGTATAAATAAATATATTTACAAATTTGAAATGGGATTTTCTTATTATAAAAAGGTAAGTTTTTGTTTAAATAGCAACAAATTGAAGGTTATTTTAACATCAGCTCTCTTTGTGATTAATATAATTTTTTTTCCAATATCTCTCGCTCTTTTTATCATTCTCTTTTAATGAGTGTTTTGTTTTGAATTTTTAATGTAAACAAAAAAGCAAGTGTAATTTAAAAAAAAACCATACTACTAAAAATAATCTTTAAATAAGAAACCTTTATGCCTACATATGATGCGATGAAAAGAGACAGCTATATGATTTTAATCTCATAAGAGAAGATCTCTGTACTTTTTTGTTTTGTTTTATATATTTCTCTTTTGCAGTTGCTTATTTGTTCCCTTTCTACAAGGGATGATACATATGTAAAATTGTGGTACTAAATAAAATTAAACTTTGGAAAAAATTGTTATTTTAAACATCTCTCATAGAATACATTTTGTAAATAAAAATAATTTTTTTAAAGGCACCCAAAGAATTTTTGTTTTTTTTTTTATAACTTTAAGTTTTACTTGCAAAAATGTTTTATATAAACAAGTAAAAAAAGGCTTAAATTCGGCTGTGCCGAATCTTATCCTAAAAAATTGTTCTCTACTGTTTTTGATACAAATAATGTAAATAACTTTTGAAGTAAAATTATGGAGGTGAAAAAAATTTTTTGAGGTGAAAAAAATTTTTTGTGGTGAAAAAAAATTTTATGAAAAAATATGGGAAAATATATTTTGTACCTGTCGCTTCTATGAAATTGTACTAAAATACACCAATTTGTAGGAAAATTTAGAGGTATCTTCACATTTTTACTCGTAACTTTTTAACCGCTGGACCGATTTTGCTCATTTTCAATACCAAACTGCTCGGGAGGATGTCCAACAATCCAGGTAAAAATAGGCACCCCCGCTTCCGTCTTCGCGTCGTGATCGCCATTTCAACAGACAGACAGACGGACATCGCTGAATCGACTTAAAATTGCATAAGGATCACGAATATATATACTTTATGGGGTCTTAGACCTATATTTCGAGATGTTACAAACGGAATGACAAACTGATATATACCCTCACCATATATGGTGGAGGGTATAATAATAACAATTGACAAATATTTTAAATAAAAAATTGTCAGAAATTGAATTTGAATTTTGACAAATATTTTTATTTACTTCAAATTTTGTGATATTTTTTTCGGGCACCATTTTGGCTCCTTTTAAAAAGGCACCTGTTTGTTTTGTTTTTTTTTTTTGTAACTTAAATTTTTATTTGCAAAGAATTTTTATTTTTATAAATAATTACAATTTACAAATATTTTAAAGAAAAAATTTTTAGAAATTGAATTTGAATTTTACCAATTATTTTTAATTATTTAAAATTCTGTGATATTTTTTTCGTTTACCATTTTGGATATTTTTTTAAAAAAGGCACCCATAAAATTTTTGTTATTTTTTTTAAATTTTAATTTTGATTTGCAAAGAATTTTTATATAAAAAATAACAATTTACAAATACTTTAAACAAAAAATTTTTAGGAATTCAATTTTAATTGAAACAAAAATTTTTAATTACTTAAAATTTTTTGATATTTTTTTCGGGCACTATTTTGGCTCATTCTTTGAAAAAAAATTTGTTATTTTTTTGTAACTCTAATTTTTATTTGCAAAATTTTTTTATATAAATAGTAACAATTTACAAATATTATAAACAAAAAATTGAATTTTAATTAAAATTTTGTGATTTTTTTTGGGCACCATTTTGGCTCCATTCTTATTTTTTATAATCATTTATATAATTGGGTATTAATTGAAAGGTATTTAAATAGTTTATAACTTTAACGAAAAGTTAAAACAAAATACGTAATTTTAATAATTTTTTTTTTGCGATTTGAAACGTTGGAATATGTTTTTGCAAATAATTTAGAATTAGTCGCCTTCTGATACTTGAAATAATTTAGGGATTAAAAAGTGGGGTCAAAAGAAGCTCCATTTTTTTTTATATCAATTTTGAATATTTATCCCATGAGACCAGGGACTGAAACCGAACCCGTACCCGAACCCAAGCGGGTTCAGGTTCGCTGTTTATAAAAACTTTGAACCCGAATCCGCCGAACCCAAAAAAGTTAACCAGGTTCGGGTTCAAAAATATAAAAAAAATATTCTTGCTGTTCATGGCGTGAAAAATGTTTGATAGAAAAATCGTAAAAACATTAGATTTCTTGCATTCCAGTTTACAGTGCTCGACACTATATCTAGTTCTTTTAAGCAAATACTTGATAAATTAAAAGCTATTTGCAAAAAATTGCGAACACCAAAAATTTCTTTTTTAGCTAAAAAGCTAAACTTGAAACAAGCCGCACTAGACTGACAAACTACATAGAATTCCAGTTATGGCATGGTTCTAAAATTATTGGAATACAGAAGTTTTTGTTCGGAATTACTGTATGCTGCATTAACTATGAATGATTATATTTGCAATATTTGTAAAGAGTTCGTAGAAGTTTTTGCACCTGTTAAAAAACAAACGCTGATTTTTATAGAATCTGGCTTAGTTTTAAATAAGTGCTTACAAAAGATAAGAAAACAAAAACATTTTCAAAAGAATTTTCTTTGAATACAGGTTGGTTGAAAAGTTCCTGCGCTCACCAAGAGATGGCACTGCTAGCTCCAAACTTTTTTTTTCTCAAGTTGGTATAACTGTCCTAAGAACACATGCAAAGTTGCAAGTTATTCTGTCAATTCTTTCTTTGTTTACAAGCCATTTAAAGTTGACGTGTCATTGATTTTTTTTAATATGGAACAAATTGAATATCGTGCAGTCATTAGATTCTTTGTTTTAAAGGGTTTAAAAGCAAAGGAAATTTATAAACAATTATTAGAAGTGTATAAGGAGTCCTCACCTTCAAAACGCACCGTTGAATTTTGGGCTGGTGAATTTAAACGTGGTCGTACCAGCCTTGAAGGCGATCCACGCAAAGGACGACCAAAAACTGCAACCACAGCAGAAATCATTGAGCAAGTACATAATATGGTTAGTGAAGATCCAGGTTTGACTAAGCGTGAAATTGCTAATGCCATAGGCATCTCAGATGAACGAGTACTCCATATTTTACATGAAGAATTACGTATGAAAAAACTTTTTGGAAAGTTAGTGCCGCACACATTAACAATTCAACAAAAACTGGATCGAAAAAAAAAATTTCTCAGCGTAATTTGGAGCGTTTTAAGACAAATAAAACCGACTTCTTGCGTCGTTTTATAACTATGGATGAGACTTGGATCTACCACCATGATCCTAAATTGAAACAAGAACGTTTACAGTGGACAGAAGCTGGTTGTTCAGCTCCAAAGCAGGTGAAGTCACAACGATCAGCAAAGAAGGTTATGGCATCAGTTTTTTGGGATGCAAAAGGAATTTTGTTGATTGATTATCTTCAAAAAGGTAAAACAATCAACTATGAATATTATTGCAGCCTTTAGGATCAGCTGAATGAAAAAATTCGTGAGAAAAGACCTGGTTTAAAGAAGAAAAGAATAATTTTTCATCAAGATAATGCACCTGCTCACAAAAGTGTTTTGACGATGGCTAAATTCAAAGAATTAAAGTACGAATTGCTTGAACATCCACCGTATTCACCAGATTTGGCTCCCAGTGACTACTATCTCTTCAGAAATCTCAAACAATTCCTTCGTGGAAAGCATTTTTCGTCGAATGAAGAGGCCATAGCAGCCGTAGACGGTTATTTTGCAGAGCTTCCGAAAAACCATTATAAGGATGGGATAAAATTATTGGAAGATCATTGGAACAAGGGTATTGAGCTTTTAGGAGATTATATTTAATAAAAAAATATATTTCGTAACAAAAACAGTATTCTTTCATTTCGAGCGCAGGAACTTTTCAACCAACCTCTATTATAAAAAGGGAAAACCACTTTATTAATAATCCACTTATGATTGCAGCATTATATCTAGATATCAGATTTAGGTTAATGCTAAGTCCCGAAGATGTTGAAAATGCTAAAAAAAAATTCTTCAAATAAGAAGAAAACTTAAAAATATATTAATTATAAAATTAGACGAAAACTTCTTTGAAAAATAAATAAATTTCCTATTAATAAAACATTTGTATTTTTTTTTTAATGTTGAACTCTAATCCTGAACTGAACCTGAACTTTTTATTTCGATTAATCCGAACCTGAACCCATTTTTTTCAAGGTTTCAGTTACTGCATAGGACAGTAAAAATTTCAAAAGTTCTCAAACAAAAAATTTTTTAATTCTTACTGAATTTTATTATTTTTGCCCCTTCTAACATATCCTAGTTTCAATAAGATCTGAGAATAACATAACTGTGAAGTGTCCTTGCACGATATTTAACTGAAGTCTAAATGGCTTTCAAAAAAGTACTTTTGTACGAACTTTATCATCTTTAGTCTCCCCCAAATAATACATTTCTTTTAATTTGAGAAAGAGAGAGAGAGTAGAACAAAAACAAATCATCATTTCTCTTTTTGTTCATCTTTTGTTTTTTTTTTTTAACATTAATATTTCAGTGTATAGTAAATTTTTTTTCTTTAGTAATTTTATTTGAAATGTCAATAAACTCTTATGTTTGTTGTTGTTGCTGTTGTTGCTGCTGATGATGATGTTGATTTTAAATGTTTTTTTTTTTTTTTCTTTAAGTTAAAGGTAGGTATATTTTACCCAAAGAACCTCACTAAAACATCACAGCATTAGCAGCATCAGTCACAGTTGTAGTAAATTGTATAAAAGAAACAAGAAAATAAGTGTTGGGAAAAAGAAATCTTCATCTTCAATATCATTGATTTGTTTGGTTATTTTTTTTTTTGTTTCAATGTCTCGTTTAACGAGATTTTTGTTGTTGTTGTAGTTGTTTTATATCTTGACTTCTTGTTCTTGAAAATACAGGAAGAAGAAATGCCCACAAAAAACTGACACTTTGTGTGTATAGAAAGTTTTTTTCTTTTTTTTTTAAATGACAGCTATAAGAAATTGAAAAATTTCTTTCATGGAAAAACTTGCAAAAATATAAATTATTTTAAAATGTCAATATGATGATTTTTTCAAAGAAAAAATATTTAAAAAAAATATAATAATAAATATAGAATTCTTGTACAGTGTACTGAGAAAAGTCATGGTACCCCTGTCAAAATTCAAAATCTTGCCAAATGTCTCAAAAATTACGTAACTAAAAATGTGACACTTATTTTTTTTTTTGTGTATTCACTTGTATACTACCGAAAATCCACAAAATACTTCAATAAATAAAACTTCTAAAAATTGTAGAACATATATTTAAGCACAGCATAAGTCATGGTATCCCTAGTCATAAACGAACTTATATTTGACTAACCCTTCAAAATTTTATTGCAAAACTGTTGGCATCCCTTAGACTTTTGTTGATTCCCTTTTAAAAAACTTAACGGTATTTTACAAATTTCCAAGAAGAATTTGTTTATGACAAGAAGTGAAGTTAAGTAATTTTTTTTTTTAAATGTCGAGAAAAGAATTAGAAATTAAAGAGCGAAAAATAATAATTAATAGTCACGAATTGGGTAATTATACACCGCGTCTGCTAAAATTTTAAATAGGAACAAATCCACAGCTCAAAGAGTTATAAATTTTTTCCACACGCTCAATAATTAAGATGGACGAAAAATTTAAGGCATATTAAAAAAGAAATGCACCTAAAATATCTTCGCAGTTGAAGGAATTATTGGGGAAGCTGTTTCTGCAGACACGGTACTTAGGTGCATTCTGAAGGCCGGTTACAATGCTCGTACTGCAAACAAATTTACTAATTTTAAAAAAGTGTAAATTGAATGAAATTTTAAATTTAATAATTAAAACTATACTTATAAACCAAAAATGTAACATAGGTTGAAAAAAGGGTTTTGAAGTGAAGATACGAGGGCAGATCAATAAGTCCGTGACTTGCAACACTGCTCCCATCAAGTACCACCTGTTAATAGACTACTGTCAAATTTTGAGCAAGTTCCGTCGTTTACTTTGCGTTTAACAGCTGTTCAAAACATACAACCTCGTGAATTTTTTTTTAAAAATGGAAAAAAGTGAATTTCGATTGCTCATTAAACATTTTTTTTTGCGAAAAAAAAACCGTCAATCAAACCAAGGAAAAGCTTGATAAATACTATAGGGACTCCGCACCATCGTTTTCAATGGTAAAAAAAGTTGTTTAATGACTTTCGTTGTGGCCTTACAAGCACGGAAGATGCCGAACGTTCTGGACGCCGAGTTGAGGTCTCTACATCCAAAACAATTGAAAAAATTCACGATATGGTGTTGGCCGATCGGAGATTGAAGGTGCGATAAATTATGAAAGACATAGGCATCTCACATGGCTGGCAGTGGTTTCAATTTCGAACGGTCACATGGGTATGAAAAAGCTTTCCGCAAGATGGCTGCCGCGTTTGCTCACAATCGACCACCAACGGAGGAATCTTGTGACAGCTTCCATGGCAAAAATCGATGAAGTAGACTACGAATTGCCCCCTCATTCGCCTTATTCTCCGGATTTAGCTAAATTATTGATCAAACAAATGCCTATTTTATGGACCTTAAAAAATCCTGCTGTTGAACGCAAAGTAAATGACGGAACTTGCTTAAAATTTGACAGTAGTGTATTAACAGGTGGTACTTGATGGGAGCAGTGTTGCATTTCATATAACTACGAGGGAAGTTCGAAAAGTCACGAACTTATTGATCCGCCCTCGTATACTGACTTATAGGGGCCCAAGGACTGAGACAATTAATTTTGGGTTGTTATTTATATCTTGTCTAAATGCCCCCCCCCCCCTAAAATTGCCTCATATGCTTTATCACACGCTACAAATTGCAAATATAAATATATTTTATGAAATTTGCAGCGCTTACTCACATGGTCCCAAAAACAAAGTCTATTCATTTAAATTAAAATTGCTCAATGTCTAGTGTCCATATAAAGGTCCCCCGTCTATAATGCTTATACGCAGGCTACATAATGCAAATGTAAAGATATTTAAATAAAATTTGCTACACTGAGTCATTTAGAATCAAGGGCAAAGTGGATTGATTTTATTTTGAATCGCCCCAGGTTTAGATCTAAAGCCCATATAAGGGTCCCCCCAAACATTGGCTCTCTATATGACGCAAATATAATAATATTTTAATGAAATTTAATACACTGAACAATAAAAGTTCAGTGGAAACTAAGATTGCTTTTGGTGGAAGTCGGTTCATGTTTGGCCCATATTCCCGATTTTTTTTTTTTAATAAACCTGACTTCTAGGCAAAATTAAAATCTCTTATTGACTTTTTAATTATTTTCTTATTTATAGAAAAATATTGATACGAGCCACCTTTTAAAGCCATAAACATTTTTCTATTTTATAACTGGTGTAGAGTATTCTGCAGTCGACTTGCTGACTTTAACTTTTTTACTCGTTTTTATAAATATATATTTTTTTCTAATATTTAATTTTGTATTTTATTTATTAGCAATACTAGAATCTGTATTGAACTTAATTGTAAACTTGTTTGATTTGATTGTTAGACAGTTTCAAATACGTTCAAATACAAATGTTCCGTCCGATACTGGTATGGTTGGTTGGCTGTTGGCAAATAACAAAAAATGTGGTTTCTTTTTGTTCGGTTTATTCTTTAAGGTTTCACTAATTCAATTTATGGTTAAGATACAAAATAAAAGTAGTAAATCATGATAAAATTGATTTTAGCTTATTCATTAAACAAATATTTACTAATTTTTGAAGAAAAACAAACTACACTCATAAATAATTAACTTATTTAGAGGAAAATTTGAAATGAAAACGTCGCCTGAGATACTTTTTACCTATATTTAATAAAATTTTTCTTAAAATTAAGAAACAAATTTTACTTAAAATTTGGTCAAAATTTCTAAATTATAGAAAAATTTTTGCTACTGAGAACTTAAATTTTTATTAGAAAACAGTAAAATTTCATCCAAATTAGTTCATATATCATCTAAAATTTTACTGTTAGTTAGGAAATGTTTCCTTGGTTTTAAGAAAAATTTTATTTTATTTAAGTTCATTAGATAATTTGGTTTACTAAAAACTAGGACTTAAACCTCCAAAAAATAAGAAAATATTTTCTAACATCATGTTAGATAGCACTTCTTTTAAGTAAAAATTATCCTTATGCTGCTTCTTTGGTAAAAGTAATATATTTTACCATATATTTTAAAGTACTTTACAGTCATTGTGTAAGTATTTTTCCACTTTCGGAGGACTTCCGCTTTGTCAGGACACTGCTCTTAACAAGCTTTTTGCTAAGCATTTTTGTCTTAACATTAAATTGAATTATACAAAACTAATGTATTTTATATATAAATTAAATTTCATTAGCAAAAAGGTAAAGAAATTAAAAAAATGTACTACAGGATATCCTGAAACGTAATAAATTGCGACAAAGTTAGATCCATTTCGTAGTTAATTAACGGTTCTGCTTGAGAGAACTACAAAAATGTACGCCCTAAGTGACACACGGCATCTATGGCTAAGGAATACTGGGGGTCCTTTGTCTTCTTAAATTAACTAATTTACTGAAATTGTTGCAAAAATGGAAAAATGTCATAAGTTTATTTTATGGCATTTTTAGCTTAAACTTTATTTGACATATGGGTATTTCCACAGAAAGGTCAACCGCTACCAAAATATTAAAGTTGAAGAAAAAAGACTTTTCTGAGAAAATTTAGTTGGTTAATGCATTGGATTTTAAGAATATACCTAATTAAATACATATTACCATTTGTAATTTAAGAAAAGTGGTCTGCAAAGAGCAGCTTTGCTTTTTTTGGTTTTAGCGTTTTTAATTGACATTTTTCCTTGAGTTAAGTGTTTCCTTGAGCTAAGTGTTACATATCATGTCGATTGCACTCTTCTTATAGACTAAATATACCAACAATAAATATTTAAAAACACCACAGTAGAGATCAAGCAAACTCCGAATAACGGTATAATTCAAAGATTCTTTGTACTACATTCTTCTATCCCGTTCGCGACCGAAAATAAGCATTTGTGTTTAGTTCTCCGTGAACGTTGATCGGAATAGTTTGATATTTACAATTCAAAACAAAATAACCGAGATCATTTAAAAAAACCAAACCTAAAACATTTTGATCCATAAATAAACCTAAAAAATGCCTTTGGAATCATTGTCCCGTTCGCGATGTCCCGTTCGCGATTCTAAAAAAAATATTTAAAAAAAATAATAATAAGGATAATAAAAAAAAAACAAAATGCTAAATAAAATCTTTATATCTCTGCTTTAGTTAAAAAATAATCTCCATTTAATAAACTGACGAAATTCGCAGAGTTTTAAACAAAATCACACACCGAAAAAAATGACTTACATTTTTTGTCCCGTTCGCGATCGCAAGTTTATCCAAAATATTTGGAGAACGTTCATATTTTATAATTTTCTTTTTGTTCTCAAAAATTGTTCTACTAAAATGCTATTAAATATTTATAAAAAGTTAAAAAAAAAATTTGAGTTTTCATATTTTTTTTTCAAGTTGAGTGCGTACGAATGTCCCGTTCGCGATCCTAGAAATGCCCATATACAAATTTTAACTTTTTTTTTAATAAGTAAAAAAAAAAAAATAGTTCGATAAATGTAAAGTTTAATAAGCGCTACGTCAATTATAGGAAAGCCATTCCGCCGTAATGTATAAAATGTGCTTGCGATATTTTGTATTGTAGTGAGTAAACAAATTTATTACATAAAAGCGCAAATTTGAAATTTTTTACCCTTTGCTAACAAAATTTAAAAAAAAATATTTTAAGCTACTTTAAGTTCAATTTTAAAGACTCTTTTTAAGATAAGAAATGGGCATGTGAGCCAGTTTTGAATCACGCACCAAAATTTACAATCATGCACGATAACTTTTTTGAAATGGTTACTTTAATTGCTTTCCTTTAATAATATTTTTTCTTGAAAATTAGGAAAAACTAACTAGTTTGTTTTTAATTTATTGTTTTTTTTGGAATAGAATATTGAAATAATTTAAATGTTTTCCAACAAAAAAAAAATCCTATACCAAATTTTATTATTTTTTAAAAATTAGAAAACTTTTACTTGAAAAAAAGAATATTTTATTAAAATTTTTAAAATTTATTTGAACTAAGTTGCATGAAAATTTTCCTTAGAACTAGTTCATCAGTTTCTAAAATCAAGTAATTTTTTTATTATTACATAGGAAAAAAAATATAACCTTTTGTTTTTAATTGTCTGAACTAATTTTTAGAAAACAATTCTTCAAAATTAGAAAGTGGTAGACTTAAAAACTGAATTTGGAAATGGCTCTGTAGAATTTAGTTAATTTTACTACTCGCGAACAAAAAATGAACACACATTAAGTTCAAGTAATTTTCCGATTTAAGTTAGACACATTTTTTGAACTAAATGGGAGTAAATTATGTGCTAAATTTTTTTTCTTTGAACTTAACTTAATTTTATTACATTTGAGTATGCAAATTTCTTAAAACTTAGATGTTTTTTCTTAAAATTAATAAATTTTAAATTTAATTGACTTGTTTTTTTCCTAAAATCAAGAAATATTACTTAGGAAAAATATGAACTATTTCTGGGTACATAAACTATTTCATTTTTCCTCAAACTTAGGAATTTTTATTCTTTTTAAAAAATTTTTTAAAATTTTTAATAAAATTTTACTTAAATTGAGGACAATTTATAAACTATTTTGAAGGAAATTTTTGATTAAATTTTAGTTCATGTCTTTTTTTTTTTTGAGTGTACAATTACATCTTCAAAATTTTATTATATCTGATCAATACGCATATTTTGCTTGTGTTAATTTGATTAGAATTTTGTCGATTTTTTTTTTTTTGAGTTTTAAGCAGCCAAACATTATTTATCTAATAAATGTGAGCCAAGAAAATGAAATACAAAATTATGGCCTTAAGAACTTTAACGATATTTTGTTCACTTTATTTATTTTCTTTATTAAGTTTTTTTTTTGTGGTAAAATTCATTATGTTGCATAGAAGAAAACCAGCATTAAATAACCTTCAAAAATAATGAAATAAAAAATCAGTTGATACAAGAAGTTTCAGTTGGCAAAAGCAAAAAAGTTTTTAACACGATATGAACAAATACATGACGCCTGAAAACCAGAATTTGCAGTTAACCGCAATTTTATTCATCATCATCATCATAATTTAAGCGCTTCTTAAGTTGTTGAAGTTTATATTTGTATACCCTACACCACTATGTGTACGGGATATTATAAGTTTGTGCTGATATTTGAACAAGACAGAATCATTTTTTAAGTCGCTATGTCCATGTGGATAGAACCCCTACAAGCTACAGGTCCCAAATGTGAAGATGTTACGATGAAATTTTAATTTCAACCAGACTGGTCAGTGGCTTGACATAAAATTGTCAAAGGTGTGCTGCAGTTTTTTAAAATGCTAAATATATTTTTGCGGAATCTATCACTTCACCATAATAAAAAAAAAAAGTTTAGAGTTTTTCATTTTTGTAATTATTCAAGTCAAATTCCATTTAATTCGTATTTTCTTTACGCGCCCCTTACACGATCAAAAAAAAAAAATCAATGAATGAGTGGAATAGAATTTGAATCGCATAGGAATAAAAAAATATAAAAATAAATAAAACTAGTCTAATTTTGATCATATAAAAATATCTCGGCACACCCTTGACAATTTGACGGCCCTTCACTGAAACTGGTGTAGAGAGTTCTGTAGTCGGTATGTCAGACTTTAACTTTTTTTACTCATTGTTGTTATTGCGAATCTTTATGTTTATAGTTTTTTTTTTTATCATTTTTATCATTAACTTTATCGCCACATTGGTGTCATCATAAACAGAAAAACCGCAAAAAATCATTAAATATAAAAAAATTGTTTATGTGTTAAACTAAATTATGATTGTTTTTTTTTTCGTTTTTAAAATCCCTTGATTTTGTAGGTCAAATGCATAAAAATTAAGAAGAAAAAAAAAACGATATATCGTTGGCTGGGTGAAGAAAGAGAATAAGTCCAATTTCAAATTTAGCTTGCAGGAGATACAAAAAAATAAATGTTAAAAATTATTTGTTTTAAATATTTTAAAAAATTTGTAAATCTTTGCATTTAGGTAATTTTTTCAATCCGAAAAAATATGAAAACATCATGTGGTATTAGGCAACATAACCGTTTTCCGATTTTCTACTTCTCCAATTTTCTAAAGTTATTTTCATGGAATTTTTTGGTCTTTGCAAATTAATAGGCTTTTGACCCGCTAAGTACCACCCACAAGGCATGATACTATAAAGTGAACATTTTGTTTTTGTTGATAAACGGAATCCAACTCCATTTGGGTACCGTTTTCTGGATCCATATACGGATCAGAAAACGGATTTTAAGGAACATCGAAACTGATACAATCCGTTTAAAAACCGTCAATGATGGACCGTTTACGAACCGGATATACCGGATAAAAACGGAGTTGTCTGTTAAAAGTCCGTCAATGACGGACCGTTTACGGATCCGTATTCCTACCGTTTTTTCAACAAAAAATGGATTTATGTAAATGTCTAAATTTTTTTCTTTAAATTTTTTTTATATAGATATGTTATCAAATAAAATAACAAACTAAAACTTTTACAAATTTAATAAAATGAAATATTCATCCACAGCATAACTAGCATCTCTATCCATCGCTGCGGTTATGGCCCATTGAATATCATGAACAAAATAAAACAAAATTTTAAATTTGGTTTAATTAGTGGCGTTTACGAAATAATGTAGCATACAACGCAAATTTGCGCATTTTTTAAGAAAATCTATTATGAATTGGCAGACAATATTTTTATTTGCAAAATTGCATAAATTTGCGCACGTCACCGTAAAACTTGTTTTAAATTTCATATATATTTACCTTAAATTAAATTTATTAAATTTATTTTCCGTGTATCTGTTTTTCTAAACATTAGCGCGCGATCCGTGTAATGATCACAGACACGTTTCAATTATTCGTTGTTGACACCAAAACAAATTCAAAAGCAACGGAAAAACTAATGAAATTCGATGAAGTCCGTATTTGACGATACAGATGCACCAAAACGGAATTAAAACGTACTGTTTTCGAAAATTCAATTATACTGACCGTTAATGTTCCGTTTACGTACATGCTTTGACGGATACGTATTTACGGTGCGTAAACGTGCAGTAGAACCGGATTCATAAATCCGCACGTTTCGGAGAGTCCGTAAAAATGTTTCTTGGGTTCTTTACCATTTTTTTAATAATGCTGCTCTATTTTTGAATATTTTTTAAATCCAGCGGATGGAAATGGGTTAACAATCTGATAATTTTACAAAATATTTAACAATTTTACTTAAACAGACGGTTTGTTATTTTTAACTGAATTTGGACTTATTCCCTTTACATGTAGACATTTAAACTTTTTCTGCAAATGATGTTTTTAACTTGTTCCTACTTGCATTAAAATCTATGATTTCCTTAAATGTCTTCTTCTTTTTGCACTAAGCGAACTAAATGTTGCTTTAATGATAGAAATGTATGGCAACATAAGATTTCATTAGCTTTGGCAACATTTTGCTGACTTGTGTAAAATGATAAAAATGAATTTATTTTATTTATTTACTTTAATATTTATTACAATGAACTAGCAATAAAACATTTTGTAAATAAACACATTATATTAAAAGTTTTATTAAGTTTGCCAACATGTTGCTAAGGTGATTCATTTTTTTTCCAGAATTATGATATTTCCTTATTATTATTTTGTAGATCAAATGTATAAAAGTTAAGAAAACAAAACAATAACTAGTTATATTAAGTTAAGCAACATGTTGCTAGACTACACAAAATATAAACATTAAGTTGTTAACTTTAATATGGTGCCTTCCAACAACTACCATGTCATTAAATTAAATAAATGACAATAAAAAAATTTAATAAGTTTGGCAACATGTTGCTAAACAAGAAATGTTTACATTTATAAATAAATAAAAAAGTAGCTTAATCCTCTGCGATTGACACGTGAAATATTTTCAAAATTTCACAGACGAGGTAGTACACCAGAAACCATTTCAACGGCTTATATTTTCAAAGTTTCGCTTTGTAAATATATTGAAATATTTGTTTTTTTTATAGTTTAAAAATTATATTTTTTTTTTATTAATTCAAAACGACGATTTATATTTAAAAGTATTGTTTATTGGTAACTGTTGGATTGTCAGAATTTCTGTTTCCCTAAACATCGTAATAAGTTTTATTTAGTTTAGCAACATGTTGCTAAACTCTACAAAAAAAGACACATATATTTTTTAACTTTCATATTTCTTCAAACAAGTTATCAACTGAATATTGTAAGCAAATAGAGGATAAAATCTATTCCACTTAGTTCGGCAACATCTTGCTTAAGAATTTAAAGAGCAAAAAAGTATCAAGAATATTGTATTTCTTTACAGCAACATGGACAAAAACTATTTCACTTATTTCGGCAACATGTTGCTAAAAAAAAATTAAAGTGGCAAAAAGTATCAAGAATTGTATTTCTTAACAGCAACATGTTGCCACACTATTTGTTGAAATTTTTAACATTAATAAAAGCAATAGTTTTTACCTTGTTTCTGTAAAAATATTTTACAAAACAAGTTTTGCACAATATATTGCAAAAAGTTTTAAAATAATTAATTATTAAATTAAACAAGGTAGTAAAAGTGTTTGCAATATGTTCCTAAGCTGTAAAAAAATACAGAAAAAATTAAATTTAATAAGAAATTTAACCATTAACAAGCTATTAAAAGTGCTTGCAACATGTTGCTAAGCTGTAAACAAATTAAATAAAGATGAATTTTAATTTAATAAGAAATTTTAAAATTTTACCAGCTAATACAAATTTTTGCAACATGTTGCTAAGCTGTTAACAAATTAAATTAATAAGAACATAATTTTAATGAAATAAGAAATTTAACCATAAACAAGTTATTAAAATTGTTTGCAACATGTTGCTAAGCTGAAAACAAATTAAGTAAAGATGAATGTAAATTTAATTAGAAGTTTTAAAATTTTACAAACTATTAGAAAATGTTGTAACATGTTGCTAAGCTGTTAACAAATTATATCAATAAGAACTTAATTTTAATGTAAAATTTTACCATTAATAAACTTTTTAAAGTTATTGAAACATGTTGCTAAGCTGTAAGATAATTAATATAGGATTTCAAATTTAAAATATTTGTTGATAAATTTATAAAGCAACAAACTTACAGCAACATCTATGCAACATGTTAATAAGCAGGAAATAAAAATATGTTGCTAGGATTTTGAATATTTATGTGATCTTCATTTTAATAGCTTAGCAACATGTGTTATACAGAATTAACTTAAACAAGTTACTAAAAAAATGTACAACATGTTGCTGAGATTGAAAAAAAAAAAATTAAATAAAGAAAAAATTGAATTTAAAAACAAATTTAACCATAAACAAGCTATTAAAAGTATTTGCAACATGTTGCTAAGCTGTACACAAATTAAATAAAGATGAATTTAAATTTAGTAAGAAATTTTACAAGTTATTAAAAGTGTTTACAACATGTTGCTAAGCTGTAAATAAATTAAATTAATAAGAACTTAATTTTAATGAAAAATTTTATCATAAATAAGCTATTAAAAGTTATTGAAACATGTTGCTAAAATTTAAAATATTTCTTGATAAATTTATAAAGCAACAAATTTATAGCAACATCTATCCAACATGTTGATAAGCAGGGAAAAAATATTGCAGATATAACTAATAATATAAAAATGTTGCTAAGATTTTAATAGCTAAGCAACATGTTGTTAAACAGTATGGCCTCATGTTGCTAAAATTTATACAATAATGTTTCTAAGTAGCAAAAAATGTGAGGATATGCGTTATAATATTAAAATGTTGCTAGGAGTTTTAACATCTATATGATCTTAATTTCAAGAGCTAAGCAACATGTTGTTAAACAGTATGGCCTCATGTTGCTAAAATTTATACAATAATGTTTCTAAGTAGCAAAAAATGTGAGGATATGCGTTATAATATTAAAATGATGCTAGGAGTTTTAACATCTATATGATTTCAATTTCAAGAGCTAAGCAATATGTTGTTTAAAAGCATGGCCTCATGTTGCTAAAATTTTTAAAATAATATTTCCAAACCCTAAATAAATAACAGTTCATAAGGCAGTTTAATTTAATATTGTTTAAAACAATACTGTCGCATGTTGCTGGTCCCACAAAATATCAAAATTATGTGAATTAGTTCATTTAAAATAATAAAATTGTTTAATAAAACCCCCACATTTACTTATTTTTTTTTTGTTGCAACATGTTGCATTCCCCACAAATTGTTAAAAGTCGTAATAAAAATATGGTAAAAACCAGTTTTCTTTTTCTTTTACAGCGAATATGACTTAAACAAAAGAAAACAAAAAGTAGCGGAAAAAAGAGGAAACTAACCTAAAAAAAATATATACTTATAAAAAACAGTTACTCAGCTACAACAACTGCATTATTACATGGCAAGACATTGCAAAAAGACAAAATGTATATAAACAAAGTTTTCACAAAATATAAAAACAAAGTCTTTACAAAGTTACACTTTGCCAGCCAGCCAGTTTATTTTTTATATTTTTTTTATAAATAAAATAAAAAAAAACAATTCAGTTCACTTACAAATGCGTGTTTGTTATGAGAAGCAGCTACAAAAAAAAAATCACAACAAATTGCACGAATCAACAATATGCAACAGAGTCATATACAAAAAAATGGTAAAATAAAAAAAATTAACATTCGTGTGTACAATTTTTTTTTGTATCTTCTGTCTTCTTGATTTTGTTGTTGTTGTATGTTTGTGGCATGGTTTAGTGTCAGCCAACATTATTCATTACATATTAAATACAAAATTTAATGTTTAAAGTTGGTGGGCTTTAATATAGAGAAATTGCAACTAGAGAGCTTTCTACTCTCACGGTCTAGAAATTTACTTTGGGAACCTCAACCATGTTGCAGTTAAAATATAAGCATAAGTAGCTTAGCAACATTTTAAATTTTTGGGAAACAACATGTTTAGATTTTTTCAAAATACAGTTTACATATCTCTTCACATATTTACTCATAATTTTCGAACTAATCGAACGAATTTGCCCAATTTTACTATGAAACTCTAGATGCTTTTTGTATCCAACTTTTTCATCTATTTGAAGCAATAAAATTTTTAGATAATATTATTAGTTTATAGCAAGCTTTTAACGTCTGTATAGTTACAAAAAAAAATTAACAATTTTTAGCTAGGCTGATACATGTATTGCGATCCAGCAAAAGATCTCTTCCGAACCCAAAGTTTTAGACAAGATAGAGTCTCTAGAAGGATACAAAAAAACCTATTGCTTCTGCATTCTTAGAAAATATTTTAACTGCTACATGTTTTTTCTATCTAAGAGAAAAAAATAATTTCCTCCGTATATTTATTACTCTTTGGTTTATTGTGTGATAGTCGGTTGATTTTGTAGCAGGGATGGAAAACATGGTACAATTGTACTTTTTTGGTACATTTTTACCTTGGTTGGTACCGTGGTACTACCGCGACACATATAGTACAATTTGACATTTTTTTAAAATACAGTTGAACTTCGATTAACCGTGACTCTATTAACCGTGATTATCTATTAACCGTGATGCTGAGTGGTTGATTTTTTACCTCTATTAACCGTGATTTACCTCTAATATCCGTGATGCACATGTCCATATGACTGCTTGATTGTTTTTTTCGTATAATACACACACATCTTTCATATTAAAATTCGGTGATTCCCCTTTTTCATGAAACTGTAATTTTCATATGTATCAAATTTCATATTCATTCATCAGTGTGAAATTTGATCTGTCAAGACGTGTTTTCCTTACATCATGCCACCGCCAAAAACTAAATACGTGAAAAGAGCAAGAAAGGTTCTTTCAATTAAAGACAAAATGGAGCTGATTAATGAACACTCAAAACGTAAAGTACCTTTTAAAATGTTGTCTGAAAAATATGGAGTTGGCATTCAAACTGTATCCGATTTAATAAAAAACAAAGATCGGATTTTAAAATTTTGCTCCGATACTAATTCAATGCTTAGCCTTAAACACAGATATACACTAAAAACATCCGAAAATCCAAAAGTTGATTTCGCAACATATGAATGGTTTAGGCAAGAAAGTTAACTGAAATCGAGATATTGTATGAACTTAAACTGAAATTTGCTTCTGAACTTCAGGCGAAATGATTGTCGAAAAGGCAAAAATTTTCCATTTAAAGTTAAACATGAATTCAGAGTGCACTTATTCATTTGGTTGGTTGGATAAATTCAAAAAACGTCATGAAATCCGTCGACTGAAATCTACGGGAGAAAAGGAAAACCAGTCTATTTTGGAGGTGTTTGCCTCAGAGTTCTTTGGCTAGTGGTAATGAATATTCTATTGAAGGGTACAAGGAATCCAAGGAGAGAATCACAGTGCTAGTTTGTTCAAATGCTGCAGGAACTCACAAGTGTAAATTGTTGATAATAGGAAAAAGTGCCCATCCAAGAGCTTTAAAAAACGTTGAACACCTTACTGTGATTTATAAATCTAATAAGAAAGCTTGGGTAACACAACAGCTATTTCTGGAGTGGTTTAATCAAAATTTTCTACCAGAAGCAAAGGAACATCAACAGCGCATCAGTCTCAAAAATAACTGTAAAATACTTCTATTATTAGACAACTGTCCAGCACACCCAGATGTAAATGCTATGATACATGAAAACGTTACAGTAAAATATCTCCCACCGAATTGCACGTCCTTGATTCAGCCTATGGATCAAGGAGTAATTCGGAGCTTCAAATGTCACTACCGCAAACTGTTCGTTCAAAAACTTGTTGGTGCTAATGACAGACGTGAGTTCGTTAAATCTTTGAATATTAAGACAGCTTTGTGGGCAGCCGCAGCTTCATGGGACTCTGTAACTCCACAAGTTTTAAAAAGAGTTTGGAATAACTTACTATCTCATAATGAAGATGCTCCAAATAGCCTTGTTGAGATACAAACAGATATAACCATACCGTTTGGATGTACGATTGATGCTTTCGAAAAGTGGATGGTGTGCGACTCTGATGTCGCTCCGTTTGCTATTACTATATCTGAAGACGAAATCGTAGACATGGTTACTCAAAGCCAAAAAGATGAGCTTGATTCAAATTTCGAGGAATCAGATGGAGGAAATGCGGACGAAACGCCTACATTGGCTCAGACAATAGAGGCTAGTAGTATTTTGTTAGGTTTTTTAGAAAACTTTAATTGTCCAAGTATTTCAGAACCAGATAAAATGCAAATATATATAAACTCATTTGTTGGAAGAACAATCAAAAGCTAAAAACATAAGACAGACTTCCATAAAAGATTTTTTAAAATAAATGTATGTATTCCTAGAGATATGATAAGTTGTTTATAGACGCAGATTTACATGTTTTTGTCCAAAATAAATAAAAATAATAAAATTTATACATGTAAAATTTTACCTCTTTTAACCGTGATTTTCGGTTATCCGTGATTAGACCGGTCCCGAGCATCGCGGTTAATCGAAGTTCAACTGTATAGTACAATTAAAGTAAAAAATAAAGTGAGTTTTAAGTTGAACCGGCTCTAAATTGGTGTCACATCAAATGTATCAAATGTTTGCATACACATTGTACTAAAATATTCGGAAGTGGCAACATTGAACAGCTGATTTTAAATAACCTCTCAAAAGAAAAAAGTGTATTATTGTTAAAAAGCTATTAAATGCCTTTAAATTTTTTAATAGGGAGGCAGACACACAGAAAAAAAGGATGTGACATTTATAAAAATTAGAGTAAAATTTTACAAAGTTTTGTGGTAAATATACGACTTCATAAAATTAACGATAAATTTTGTTTCAACCCCTGAATATAATTTTTTTTAAGTCTTTTTAGTGTCTAAGCAAATCGGACTCAAAACGATAAAATTGTTAAAAAAAAAGCGGAAAAAATTTTGGTACCGTGAGCATCGAAAAAGTACAATTTGTTTGTCTGATTGGTACAATAACAGAAAACATATTTTCCATCCCTGTTTTGTAGTGACGTTTTCTTTTTTTTTTTCTCTCTCTCTCTCTCTATAATGATCCTTACAATGAGGAAATATTTACAAACCAAAATACAAAAAAATTTTTTAAACTTTTACATTAAATTTGCATTTTAAATTTATTGTCATTGTTAAGGTTTATAATTCGTTTGTTGTTATGTTGCCTGAATATGATGAATAAAATTTTTGAAATTATTATGAGTCATACATAGTATGTGGTTAAAACAATTTGTCGAAATATGAAATAAGAGCAGAAAATAAAAGACAATGAACAATTGTAAGAAATTTAATTTTAAATGTATTTAATTATTTTGAATTCAGATAGAAAGCTGTATAATTTATTTTAAAGATATCTTAAAACAAGTAAGAGCGGCTAAATTCGGCTATGCCGAATCTTATATACCCTTCACCATGGTATTCTGAAGGAGATGAATACATCGTTGGAATCTACTACCTCATAGCTCTCCACAAACAAGCGGTATCTCCATTTATTTTTTCTTAAATGTCCAAAAATTTTAATCCAAAATAATATGTCATGTAAAATCTCAAATTTATATTTTTCCATATGTTTCAGCGCTTTTCTTGTCAAATTTGGCATTTTCTAGGCAAAAAAAAGTTGGCGACACTACTATTTATTTTTTATTTATATCATTCACAATAGTTGTGAAACGTATTTAACCTACGTATTTATCTTCACACTCTTATTAAACAAAGGGATTTTACTGGAAAAATTAGAGGTAGTCCTGGTTTTTTGCTAATATCTCAGCCATTTATTAACCGATCTGTCTGATTTTTAATAGCAAACAGAAATGGATCACATGTAACAGAAATAAAAAAGAATCAAGTCCTCATCATGTCTGGGTTCTTCGGAAAACCCATTTCAACACACAGACGGACAGACGGACAGACGGACATCGTTAAATCAACTTCGCTCTTCATATGGACCCAGAATATATATACTTTATAGGGTCTAAGATCAATATTGTAGAAATTACAAACGGAATGACAAACTTATATATACCCTTCCACCTATGGTGAAGGGTATAAAAAACAACAAAGTTAGTAAAAAAAAAAAAAAAATTTTAACACATGGATGTGTTGTTATGCTCAAAATTCTACATACATATTAAACAAAGGGATTTTACTGGAAAAATTAGAGGTGGTCCTGGTTTTTTGCTAATATCTCAGCCATTTATTAACCGATCTGTCTGATTTTTAATAGCAAACAGAAATGGATCACATGTAACAGAAATAAAAAAGAATCAAGTCCTCATCACGTCTGGGTTCTTCGGAAAACCCATTTCAACACACAGACGGACCGACGGACAGACGGACATCGTTAAATCAACTTCGCTCTTCATAAGGACCCAGAATATATATACTTTATAGGGTCTAAGATCAATATTGTAGAAATTACAAACGGAATGACAAACTTATATATACCCTTCCACCTGTGGTGAAGGGTATAAAAAATTAACTTCCTGAAGAAGTAGATTGGTCTCGCAATGCGAATTCCGCAACTCGCATTTGGTAATCATTTTAAAAATGTCATAATCCCCACTGAGTGGATGGTCTACGTAGCCGGCCTGTGACCGTGCTAAAAGCTTTTCTTCTGGAATTTCCAAATTCGGGCTCACTGATAAGATCACAATCTCAGTCTTAGCGCCCGTGGGGGACTATGATCATTTGGTGAACGGTCTTTGGCGCTTATGTCCCCCTTCTTTTTTGGGTATTATGTCCAAATATCCACAAAATGGAAATTGGGATAATGTCCTTGAGAGCTATACAGAAAACTTGGCTTCAAACCTCCTGGAGATAAAAAAAACGGTCCATATGAGTGGAACAATGCTATCTAAATGGGTTGAAGTAAATAATATGCGCTTAATTTTTGACGCTATAAATAAAGGGTGGTTAAATTTTAAGGGCCGATGTTGATTTTGAATAAAACACAAATTATTGTGATTTGTTTTTATTATGATAATGTGGTATGTTTCAATTATGTATGGAACAAAATATCGGCTAAATGGCCGCCGTGACCTCGGCGGAACACCTCCATCCAATGGTCCAAATTTTCGATGACGCTGAGGCATAATGGAGGTTCTATGCCGTTAATGTGCCGAATTATCTCATCCTTTAGCTCTTGAATTGTTGCTGGCTTATCGACGTACACCTTTTCTTTCAAATAACCCCAAAGAAAGAAGTCTAACGGTGTCAAATCCCTTGATGTTGGTAGCCAATTGACATCGCCCTCACATGAGATAACACGGCCATTGAATTTGTCGCGCAAAAGAGCCATTGTTTCGTTAGCTACGTGGCGAGTGGCACCGTGCTGTTAAAGCCACATATCGTGCATATTCATAAATTCCAATTCGGGCCATAAAAAGTTCGTTATCATTTCACAATAGCGAACACCATTCACAGTAACTGCCTGAGCGGCTTCATTTTGGAAAAAATACGGCCCGATGATGACGCCAGCACATAAACCGCACCAAACTGTCACTCTTTGTGGGTGAATTGGTTTTTTGACAATCACTCTTGGATTATCATTCGCCCAAATGAGGCAATTCTGCTTATTGACGAATCCACTGAGGTGAAAATGTGCCTCATCACTGAAAATGATTTTCTTCGGAAATTGATCATCCACTGTTGCCATTTCTTGCCACCATTCTGACCATTGACGACGTTTGGAATGGTCAAGAGGCTTTAGTTCTTGAGTCAATTGCACCATGTAAGCGTGTAAATGCAAGTCTTTATGCATAATGTTCATCAACGACGATCGTGAGAGGTGCAATTGTTGGGCACGACCACGAGTTGTGGTAGACGGCTCTTCAGCCACACTATCGCGAACAGCAGCAATATTTTCTGCCGTACGAGCTGTACGAGCATGCACTGGTGTTTTCACATCTCCTACAGACCCGGTTTGCTCAAATTTTTGCACGATTTCTTCGATTGTACGTACATTTTAACGATTAAATTGGCTGAAAAAATCACGAAGTGCACGATATGCATTTTGATTTGAACGCCCATTTTAATAATAAGCCTGAATAACTTTAACGCGTTGCTCGATTGTGTATGCTTCCATGATTCAAATTGAGTTAGTCTGAAATTGAGAAATGTCAAATGAAATGCAGAAAAAACTTGATGTTTAGATGTGGTTCACATTCAACATCGGCCCATAAAATTTAACCATCCTTTACAAGTACTTTCCGCTCAGAATGCTGGCGCAGTGAATTTAATTCCGACTGCTCCTTTGTAAGGTTTATTAAAGATCACTCTACTCTTCCTATATTCATAGCTATGGCAAGATTAGGGTGACCATTCGTATTGATTTTTTTTCAGAACATGTACTAATTTTTGATCACGTGTATTGACGAAAAAATTAATACTGATAATATGTCGGCTGGGACTTCATAAAATAAAATGGTACAACATTAATTTGACTGGAAATTCAGTAGTTTGGTCAAAAATTTGCTTGTCACAACCTAAAAATGTTGTTGCAGCAACATAACCATTTGATTGGCAACAAATTTGGTAGGCAGCATAATAATTTTTTTTCGGAAAAATATATTCTTACAAATTTGTACTGATTTCTCACTTTGCCAACAGTCGCTGGCATCCAAATTCATTTGGCCAAGTCACTTTCCAAATCAAGGTGGTCACATTTGAAAATGCTCCGAATAACATACTGATACTGAAGCAGTGTTCTTCGACGATAACGTCTCCCTTGGCAAACCCCTTTCAGCACTTTGTACCATATCGGCAATTTTTCCTTCATACTGACAATGTCCAGCAAACTCCAAAAAGCATGAGACAACAACCCTAACAATTACCGCCCAATTACAATCTGCTCTACGACACGAAAATTATGGAGAACATGGTTATTTACCATCATGTTAAATATCTATGATCAATCCAATTTTTTATGACGACAGTTAACTTTCGTAGAAGTCGTTTTACAGGGGACCTGATACCGTTTCTTTCTGAGCGTCGAAGTTAGTCCATTCACATATTTGTTGAAGCATCGAAGTTATGCCATTCATAGTTTTGTTGAAAGCAAGGTTGGTTCCCTAAATTTTCCCAAGATGTTTGATGCTGTGTGCAATAAAGGTATCGTGTTAAAGTTTATTGATTTTGGTCTCGCTGATCACTTCTCTGGATTCACATCGAGTGAGCTCATTTCAGTTAAAGGCAGGCGTATCGCATGGTCCAGTAATTTCTCTCTTTGTTATCCTTCTGAACGACTTTCTTGTTCAAACTTCCTCACTAAATGATTCTTTTGCACATGCTTGAATGCTTTGCCATTCATATGCCTTCGATCAAAGGCTAAGCCTTATGAAAATTAGGGGCAAGATGCAGATTATGAGCGAAGTACTAAATCAGGACCTAATTACAGTCTCTGAGTGGGTTCGTGTGAATAGGAGTGATTTTAATGCACACCCAATACTGTTTGTTAGACTATAGGGCAGGCAGTAGAGTCATCAATGTCATATAATTATATGAGTAGTATCAATATTAAGGAACCCGAAACCCTTGACTGTACTGGGGATAAGAATCCAACATGATAGCCGCAGGACATCAGAAAGCAACATTCAAGTTTCTGGGTTTTCTAAATTAGTGTAAGAAGTATTTTCCCCCTTCTGATGTCCTTCCTATTTATACCATCTATATCCGAACAAAGATGGATTACAACTCCCATATAAAGGGAGGGGCTTAAAAGTCTATTTTGCAGCTTGTGGACCATGTGGAAAAGAGGTCGTTGGAGTTCATCATTGACAGTAGCGTATCCAGCTATATTAACTCATTGGAGTGTCGTTTCAATATGGGTTGTATTATACAGTTCCACCGACATTATTATCATGGGAAGTGTTTCGCTGAGTAAAGCACTATTCCTAAATCTCGATTGTTTGTTCAGAACACACGCTTATCCAGTAAATCTCATCCATTTGTGTTTGATTTCTTCCGTGTTTTTATTCAGAACATACACTTGTCTAGTAGATCTCATCCATTTGTGGTCCATTGTTCAGTGGTTCGTACAATGCATGTAACTTAAAACAGACACTTAAATTTCCACGAACACTCACTGTTAAATTATTATCCTTCTACCAACTAATCTACAAAATTAAATGCTCCAAAAATGGTATTTCAACCTCTGTCAATAATATGTATATTCTTGCAGTCAATAATAATTATTTACTTATTTGATCCTGTACAGATCAAATCAAATCAATTTTCTAAATGAAAACTTCAAAGCAAATGAATTTGAAATGAAACAAATTTCAAAGCAATAATTTCTTACAACAGTTTTCGAACATAAATTTAACCCATTAAGACAGTTAAATTTAAAAGACAAAATCCTCTACATGAATTACAGGAAGAATTCGTTTTTTATCCACTCGTCTGTGGAATGAACTACTTGCGGATGCCTTTCCTGATACTTACATTGTGAAAAAAAAATCAAATTAAATGTTCACAAACACTACTTCCTTCTTCACGTAACCTATTTTCCTATTTGCACTGGGGTAGATTGAATCGAGCCCATGTAAACAGGTACACAGAAGGATGTAGGATCAATTAATGAAAGAAATTTTGTAGGCTTCTAGTCGTAAATCTTAGATCAGAATTAAAAAATTCAAAATAGCGTATTCAAAATGTCAGGCGTCGATTTTAAAAGCTTGAATTTTGGATCTAAAAGACAAATTTGTAATTACTTATAATTATTGGGACAATGCCTTACACCTTAATATGATTTTTTTCCATTCTAAGTAATTTTCTACCACCATCAAATTATAACTGGTTATAATGCAGGGAAAGAAGAATGGAGTGTCTCCTCTGAGGAAGATATTTTCCAGTTTCAAGATATTTATAAAATGCCACCAAGCTCCTATGGGTGAGACTGAAATGCATCCAAACAAATAACGGTTGAAGAGCAGAAACGCTTTGTAAATGAGATTCTGCTGATACTCCTTTCACTTCACCTCGGTCAACCAAGTGAAAACATGTTGAGAAGGTTGAAAGGGGTGGACATTTCTAAGCTCACATTTTTTGGTAACATGGTAAATCGGGAGAATTCCTTTTATACTTTGAATTTCCAAAGCATTTTCAAAGCAAAATCCGCTTTCTCTCAACATGTTTATATACATACTTCTAAGTTATTGCAAAATGTTGCTAAACATATTTTATTTGAAATTTACCTGTAAGTTTATTTTTCATATTATTTTCCATTTTTTTTATAAATAATTTTTCTGCTTTAGTTTTTTTTTTTTCAAAACATATTGCAAATGTTTGTAAACTTTTAAGTTGTGGCAACATGTTGCTAAACATTATGTTGCCATAACGTAAGCTAATATGTATATAATTTCATTTAATTTTGCAAAATGTTGGTAAACATTATATTTTTTTTTCATTTCATTATTGAATTACTTTATAGCTCTAATATTCAATATATCAATAATATGCTTGCGTACATATTTTGGCTAAATATTAAATGTTGCCAAATATATTTAATTTAAAATTTACCAGTAAATTAATTTCTCTTTTTATTTGTATTTTTTTATAAATTATTTTTCTGCTTTAGGTTTTTTTTTTTTAACTTGCAATATGTTTGTAAACTTTTAAGTTGTGGCAACATGTTGCTATAAATTATGTTGCCATAACTTAAGCTAATATGTATATAATTTTATTTACTTTTGCAAAATATTGTGGCAGCATGTAGCTAAACATTATGTTGCCAAAACTAAAGCTAATATTTGCATAATTTCATTTACTTTTGCAAAATGTTGTGGCAACATGTAGCTTAACATTATGTTGCCAAAACTTAAGCTAATATTTGTATAATTTCATTTACTTTTGCAAAATGTTGTGGCAACATGTTGCTAAACATTATGTTGCCATAACTTAATGTAATATTTATATAATTTCATTTTCTTTTGCAAAATTTTGCTAAACATTATATTTTTTTCATTTCATTATTGAATTCCTTTATAGCTCTAATATTCTTAATATCTCAATAATATGCTTGTAAACATATTTTGGCTAAATATTAAATGTTGCTAAACATATTTTATTTAAAATTTACCTGTAAATTTATTTTTCTTTTTATTTCCATTTTTTATGAATTATTTTTCTGCTTTTGTTTTTTTTTTTTACTTGCAATATGTTTGTAAGCTTTTAAGTTGTGGCAACATGTTGCTAAACATTATGTTGCCATAACTTAAGCTAATATATCTATTATTTCATTTACTTTTTTTTTCATTTTTGTTATTAATTTCTTGAACTTTACTTTTTTCGCCTATTGATTCTATTGATGACTAATCACTTGAAAATTACCTTTTAGTTTGTGTTGGATACTTGTTGTTGGTATTTTTTCTATATATTTTTTCAGTTTGTTCTGTGTTTGTTTTTCATATTTCAAACATGGCAACATGAACTCATTAAAGTTTTTTTTTTCTTTTATATGAGTTACAGCGAGCCATAATTTTTCTGTTCGATCATTTTGTTTAAAACCACCAGAAGCTGGTTGGTACAAAAAAAAAAAAAAAATAAAATCTCAGACAGCAAAAATAGCAAACGTGTTTTACTTAGAATGTGTATATTAGGGTGGCAATTAAAAATCAACTATTGGATGTGTAGAATGAAAAAATCAAAAGCCACCCAGCAGAAAAGTCAAGTTCGGATGCTTGAGTTGATGCTCTAATTGAATTACTTCTTATATGTTGATTTCAGCAAAGGTTTTTGGAACTTTCAGGATGTACAAAGTTAAGAATCTACAAATTTTCAATTTTTGCTAATTATTTTGTTTTTTGTATTTTACCTTCTTAATCTGTTCGCTCAATAACGATTTTTTTTTGGTTTAAATTCACTCAAAAAAAAAAAATAGAACTAGAATTTAGAAATATTAACTTATTTGTAGGTAGAATTGAATTGAAAACGGCGCCAAAGACACTTTTTACCAATATTCAATAAAATTTTCCTTGAAATTAACAAACATATTTTACTTAAAATTTGGGAAAAAATTTCTAAATTATAAAAAAATTTTACTACTGAGAACTAAATTTTTATTAGAAAACAGTAAAATTTCCTGTTAATTAGTTCATATATCTTCTAAAACTTTACTATTTATTAGGAAATGTTTCCTTGGTTTTAAGAAAAATTTTATTTTATTTAAGTTCATTAGATATATTTTTTTTTATCAAAAACTTGGACTTAAGTTCCTAAAAATAAGAAAATATTTTCTAACATCAAGTTAAATAGCACTTATTTTAAGTGAAAATTATCCTTAAATTTGATATTAATTTTCTAATAAATATGAAACTGTTTCTATGGTAAAAGTAATATATTTTACCATATAACTATATTGAAATACTTTACACTCATTGTGTAAGTATTTTCCCACTATTGAAAATAAATTAAACGTTTTTTCACAAAAACTAAATTTTTCTTGATATAAAAAAAATTAAAAATTTTAATTTATCTGAAAAAATTTTTAGGAAAAAAATCCTATACCTGAGTTTATTATTTCCCAAAAATAAGAAAACTTTTTCTTGAAAAAAAAAAAATAATATTTTATTATAATTTTTAAAATTTATCTGAACTAAGTTGCATGAAAATTTTCCTTAGAAATAGTACATCAGTTTTTAAAACTAAGTAAATTTTTATTATTACATAGAAAAAAAATTATTACTTTTTGTTTTTAATCGCCTGAACTATTTTTTTAGAAAATAATTCTTAAAAATTAGAAAGTGGCTTAAATTTAGAAAGGGCTTTCCAAAATTTAGTTAATAAAGTCCAAGTACTTTTTCATTTTAAGTTAGACACATTTTTTGAACTAAATGGGAGTAAATTATGTTTTAAACTTTTTTTTAACTAAAATAAATTTTTAGTATATTTTAGCAGGCAAATTTTTTAAAACTAACATGTTTTTCTTAAAAATTGATAATTTTTTTTAATATACTTGTTTCTTTTCTGAAATCAATAAATATTACTTAGGAAAGTTATGATCTATTTCTGAGTATGTTATGTATGTATTTTGTTTTTACAAAGTTTTAATCAAATTTTACTTAAATTGAAGAAAAGTTTTAATCAAATTTTACTTAAATTAAGGAAAATTTTTAAACTATTTTAAAAGGAAATTTTGGATTAATTTTAAGTTCATGTCTTTTTTATTTGAGTGTAGGAAGGATATGAACTGAGTATATAAACTATTTCGTTTTTACCCAAACATAGAAATTTTTATTTATTTTGAGAAAATTTTTACAAGTTTTAATAAAATTTGTTTTAAATTGAGGAACATTTCTTAACTATTTTAAAGGAAATTTTGGATTAATTTTTAGTTCATATCTATTTTTCTAAGTGTTCCTTGTCAAATTGATTATTTTTCGGTGTTCAATTTGAGAATGTGTACTTTACATTTTTGATATTCATTTTTAAATAATTTACCAATTAAATTCAAAGTTATTATTTAAACTTTAATTTTAAATAATAACTTTGAAAAAAATAGAAATATGTAATATTAATGATACACCAAAATGTTTAAAAACATATTAGCAACATTTTATGATTTATCAACATTTTAAAAATGTTAGAAACATGAAGCTAATTGTAAAAGTTACTTAACAAGTTTTATATTTATTTTTTTTACATTATTGTGAAACATTAGCAACATGTTGCTGAAAATTTAAATCCTTTAAAATTGATTTTTTTTATGAATTTTAACATAAATTTTATACTTTGCATTACTTTTTTTAGTATTTTTTAATAATAGCTAGCAATATGTTGCTAAGCTATATGTTGCTTAAAATATTTAAAATAAATTGTTAACCAATATTAATCAATATAATAATTTACAGCAACTTTTTTTATTTTATGCTATGTTGCTAAACAATGTTTGTAAACATTTTTTTTAATTAAGTTGTTTAACCATATTTTAAATCCATGTTGTAAATAATTTGTTAGTCTAGATAATTATATTAATTTTTTATTGCAACATTATTAGCAACATTGTGAGATATTAGCAACATGTTGCTGAAAATTTAAATCCTAAAAAACTAAGCTTTAAAATTGATTTTTTTTTATAAATTATTACATAAATTTTATATTTTGCATTACTTTTAATTTTTTTACATTATTGTGCAACATTAGCAACATGTTGCTGAAAATTTACATACTTTAAAATTGATTTTTTTTATGAATTTTAACATAAATTTTATATTTTGCATTATTTTTTTTTTAGTATTTTCCATAATATCTAGCAACATGTTGCTAAAATATATGTTGCTTAAAATATTTAAAATGTTGTTAAACATATTAACCCATATTACAATATTTTAATAGTTTGTTTAGACCATTTTATGGAAAATTTAAACTACAGCAACTATTTTCACTTTATGCCATGTTGCTAAGCAATGTTTGTAAACATTTTTTTAATTAAGTTGTTTAACTATATTTTAAATCCATGTCGTAAATAATATGTTTGTCTAGATAATTATATTAATTTTTGTATTGCAATGTATTTGCTACAATTTTATTGTAGTCACATCAAAAAGTTAAATTTGTTTGACCATTTTTTTTTGTTTAAACTATCAGGTGCTTTTAATCACAAGTCTTATACCATAAAAATATAAATTTTTATATTTTTTTGTTGAAATGCTTATCTTTTTAGACATAAATTCAGGTCAGTGCTTGTAGTAGTAGAAATTAGGTAAAACATTTTTGGGCTTAATTAAATTGCAGTAGTTAGTTTTTAACTTTTTTATTATCTTTACAAGATTTGTGAATGCAAACAGTTTATGTACATGGAACCATTAAATAAATATACACAGTAGATTTGATATTAATCATTGATTTAAAGTGTCTAAAAGTAATTCACTGATTTATAAACTACATTAAATTTTATGCGAATTGATTTAAAAAGAAATAACCTTCCCAAGGTCTGGTTATTAATACATACTTGCCAAAAATTATATTATTTATAAAACATGTTGCCAAGATAATTTTGTTTAATTAACTTCAAAACCAACATCTCAGCAATACCTAACAATTCCAATCAGCTAATAAAAATTTCACATATGAGCACAATTAAAATACAATTTGAACACACTTTTGCCAAATACAATACAAAGTGTTTTTTTTTTCCAAACCCTCTCTAGCGATAATAACATACAAAATGAAGAAAGCCAAAAACTACTTCATACAATACACATAAAACTGTGTAAGAAACCGAAGAATGGGAGAAAAAAAAGAAACAGTAAAGAAGAAGAGGTTATTTGCGGTTATTGACTTTGTCTCGTTTAAATGACCTTGCCCGAAAAATAGCGTGAATATAAGAAATAAAACGATAAACGAATTAAACCAAAAAAAAAAAAAAAACGCACACTCTTTAAATAAAATATAATAAAAGTTGTGTTTGTTTTTTGAACAATTTTGGGAAACGGGAAATTTTTCTTACTTTTTAGAAACACATACACACACACATACACTTAAAAACTATGGCCAAGAACAGAATAAAGAAAGAAGAAATGAAAAATAAAAACACATACAAACTTGTCTTGCAACAACTTATTTAAGATCTTTTTATATAAATAAGAAAAAAAAAAAAATAGAAACAACAAAATGTATAGCAAACTTATCATTATTTATTGTCATTGGTTTAGTTAATAGATAGATGATGATGATGATGTGCAGCAACTTGTGTATATAAAATATAATGCTGTTTATTTGTTTTCATTTTGCTGTGGCTTTTGTCTTTTGAACCATAGACACCAACACAGTGGGATAGAAATGGATAATGTATTAAAAATACAAAGATAATGTATCAAAACAGCTGTGATATTTAAAATATATTGTTGGCAACATGTTGCTAGCAACAATTTTTTTTTACATTTTATTCACATTCTTATTTGATTTGTAAAAAAAAAAATTTTATATACACCTTTAGAAAGCTGTAATTTTATAAAAGTTTTGTTAGCAACATGTTGCTAGCAAAAAGTTTTTTTTTATAATTTTTGTTCGATGAAAATAACTTTTATGGCAAAACTTTATATAAATCGTATAAATTCAAAATGTTGTGTTTTCTGCAACATGTTGCTAGCATTGTTTTAGTATTACCAGAAAATTGTATTTTAAATTATAATAAATTTTTTAAACATAATTTACGCGTATTTTTAGTTATTGATAATTAGCAACATGTTGTTATCAACAATATTTTTTTTTTAAATTGACAAAAAGTTTGTGCATTAAAATTTTATTCGCAAAAAAATGAATGTTTCTTTGGCATCATGTGTCTAGCAACATTATTTATCAATTGTGTTGGCGGGAAAAATACTTAATACTTAAACTTAAATACTTTAAAACTTTAAATATTTTTGTTGTTAAGTTATAATTTAATTGAATTTTTAGCAACTTGTTGCTATGAATAATTCTTTTATGTTCGATTAACACAATTATTTTTAGCAACATGTTGCTATGAATAATTTTTTTGTGTTCGATTTGTCAATTGAAAAAAAAAAAAATATTAAAAAAATATTGTTGTTAGCAACATGTTGCTAATTATCAATTACTACAAATACGTAAATTATGTTTAAAAAATTTTGCAAATTTAAAAATACAATTTTTTGGTAATATTAAAACAATGCTAGAAACATTTTAAATTTATACAATCTATATAATTTTTTTTAACTCTAACACTACTTTAAAATATAAATATTTATGTTTCGATAACAACATGATTACTAGCAACTTTTTTTAATAATCGAGTTTCTGACAAAAATTGTATTTAAAACTTTACAAGCATCTTAAAAAATATAGGTTTATATTTATGTTTTTTAGTAAATTATGTTAGCAACATGTTGATAGAAACATATTATTGAATTTTTTTTTTAATTCCAATTATAGTATATTTATTTTAAAACATGTTCCTGGCAACATTACATTAATTTGTTGAAATCACACACTTTTTGTTTGATTTATAAAAAATTGTATATAAACCTGTATTGTTATTGTATATAACAGTGTTATTTTATTAAGGTTTCGTTAGCAACATGTTGTTAGCAACCACATTTTACTTTTTGTTAGATTAAAAATAAGTTTTATGTCAAAACTTCTTATAAATTTCAAAATGTGTTTTTTTTTATCGCTTGCAACATGTTGCTAGATAACAAAATTGTTTTAATATTTATGATTACCAAAAATATTGTATTTAATACCTTACCAAAATAAATTATTTGTATATGCGTTTTGTTTAGCAACTTGCTATAAGCAACATGTTGCTAGCATTAGTTTTATATTGTAGTTTTATGGACAAAATGTTTTACTTAAATGTTTTTAAGAAAAAATTCTGTACATTTCATTTGCAACATGTTGCTAGCAACATTATCTAATATTCCAGTTTACTAGAAAAAATCGTATTTAAAAAATAAACAAACAATTTTATTAACTTACGAATGTATGTGTTTTCCAGCAACTTATATTAGCAACATGTTGACAGAAAAATATTGTTGAAAAATGTTTAATTTTTTTTATTGTTCGGTTAACTCAAAATTTATAAGTCAAATTCTCCAAAAAAAATATATATTTTTTTGGCTGGCAACATGTTGCTAACAACATAAAATTAAGTTAAACAATTAAATTTGTTGTAAAATATTGCATTACAATATTGCTGCGATAGAATTTATGCGTTTTCTAGCAAATTATTATCAGCAACATGTTACTAGAAACAACATGTTTGATCTCTCTCTCTCTCTCTTCTATTAAAAAAAGGGCTTAGTATACAGTGTATTTATTCTATATGTATCAACAACATTGTTCTAATGATGTTGTTGATGGTAAATGATGATAAAAAGATTGTTGGCCTTTTTTGTTGTTTTTTTTTTTCAATACATATTTTTTATATTTATATTCCTTTAAAGTAGTGCAATGACATTGACATCATTATTAATATGTTGATATTGTTGTTTTTTTTATTATAGCAACTTTCTTTATGATTTGTACTTTTTATTTTTAATATTTATACACAACGGGTGTAGTAGTAGTAATAAAAAAAATATTGTATATTAAAACAAGAAATAAAGTCAATGTCATTATAAATTCACAGAGAAATGTTGATAAACAAAGATGATTAAACACACCTACTTTTTAAAAAATTATTTTATACACAGAAATCCTTTACAATAGTTAAACTACCTTAATTAAGCCCTGCCATTTTTTATGGTATTTTTGTGCAAAATTATGTTAAAATTTTTAATTGAAAAATCGTATAAATACTGGTCTTAATTAAATATTTAATACATTTTTATAAAAAATTTTTAATTTTCAGTATTTTTCTACCAAAAATTCTAATAATTTGAGGAATTTTATCTATAAAAAAAATTCTCAAATTATGAACTATTTTGATGTAAACAAATTTTTTTCATTCCGAACTAACATAAATGTAAGTTCATTTTGCCTTCAACAAAGTTATTGCTAAGTCTAACCTTCTACTCTGTTGTCTGTCCTTTTGTTAGCCTCGAACAAAGTTATTACTAAGTGCGACCTTCTACGCTGTTGTTTGCTCTTCAGTTTGTTGTGTTTTATATGTTAAAAAGTCCTTGGCGATCATAAAAATGTATCCAATCATGCATCCTCATTCTGTAAATATGCGACCTTCTACTTATTTGTCCATAAGTTGGTCTAACTTTTGTAGATAAATTTAATATTTATACCCTACATAATTAAATCTATTAAAACATTGTTAAAATCCATAAAAATTTGTTAAATAAAATTATTTTTTTATTAGCAACATGTTGCTAAAATTATAGCAACATTTTTCAAATTAATGTTGCTTAGACTTTAATAATTTTTATTTACAACATATTAAAAAGTTTTAGGAACAACATTGCTGGATTAAAATATGTTGCTAAGGTTTAAAAATTATATTGCAATAAAAATGTTGCTAAACTATGATTTACAAATTGTTGCATAAGTTTATAGTTACACTTTTACTTAATGATGCTTTCCATAAAATAAGATACTTTATGTAATAAACATAATGTTGCTAAAACATTTTATATAATTATACTTCTAGCAACATTAGAAATTATATTTAGAAATTATATTTTAAAGTATTTTCAGTGATAAAAATATTGTTGCGAGAATAGTTTCAATTAATAAATCTTCTAGCAACATTTTAACAAAATGAGACTCGTAAGGTTGCTTTTGTTATTTTATTTAAAAAATATTGTGAAAACTGTTGTTAAAATATTTTTTATAAGCAACATATCAACAGGTTTTAGGAAACAATGTTGCTAGGGTAGAAAAAAATGTTGCTTATGAATAAAAAGGACATTGAAATACATAAAAATGTTGCTAAACATATTACATAATGTTGCTTTATATAATCTTTAGTCTATTCTGCAGTAACCGATTTAACTTTTAAATGTTGCTAGTTTGAACAAAATGTTGCTAAAGTTTACAGCAATAATTTTACTTAAAAAAGCAACATTATCTTATCCAAGCTATTTTTTTTTTATGTGATAAAAATAATGTTGCTAAACTTTTTGATATATCATGATGTATCTAGAAACATTTGAAATAATGTTTCACAAAAATGTAGTATTTTATTGAAATAAAATGCTGATAATTTGTAGTGCATTTTCAATTCGTTAAAGCTTATTAGAAAAACAAAATCTTGTTAAAAAAAACCCATGATCATCTTTAATGTTCTTTATCTTTTAACATCGTTATAAATGATCAATGGTTTCTTATTATACATCTTGTTGTTATTTGCTGCTATTATATATATATTCTTTTCCATACTACTCCTTTTAATGTACAATCAATATTCTCGATCTTTAATGCTAAACTTGAGAAACATATTTTTTTTTTTATTTGAATTTGTTTTTTGTTTAACAAGAAATTCAACGAAGCAAAAGAAATCAATTTCAAGGATTTATGTCTTATTTTTTTTTTCTACAAGTATTTGTTTTGAAAAAGACGAAAAGAACTTATTTTGTTTTTTTGTTCAACATTTCAGTACAAAAAAAAAAAAAAATAGAGGTGCTTAATAAAACAGATTCTCAAGATAAAGTAAAAGAAGACGCAGTGTTGTTTTTAGAATAAGTTTCAAGGTTATGTAGATGTTGATAGTTATTTATACCATTTTTAGTTTGTAAAACAATGAGTCAACATTTTTAATTTGAATTTTCGATTAATAGTTTTTTTTTAATGGTTGCTATTCTAAGATAGTAATGAAGTTTTTATTAATTTATTGCAACATGTTGCCTGGCAAATAAGTAAGAATATCAATATATCTTGTATGCCAAAAAAATTTCCGACTATTCCAAGTTTTAATAAACTTTTCTCTGTTAATTAAATAATGTTTCTGAAACTTTTTGAATATGTTGCTAGTGTTTTTTTAATGTTGCTTTATTCTAAAATTAATCATTCGTAATTGTTTGTATTTCAAAACGCCATTTTACTTTTTTAAAGAAATATTATTATAAATTTTTAATGATTTTTTTAATAAAAAAATTATTACAATGAAAATACAGGTTTTTTTTAACTTCCGCAACATTATTTTGGAATTGTTGTCAACATGTTGCTAAAAAAAATAATTACATTAGATACAAAAAAAAATTAATTGTATGAGTAGTATAATGTTGCCCATAAAATGTTGCTAAGGTTTAGGAGGTATAACTGTTATTTAATCAAAAGTGTATACAACTTTAATCAAACCATATCAAAATGTTGCAAAGAAATATAATTAAATTTATTTAATTTTTTTTTAAGCAATTGTTTTTAAAATATTGATAAAATAAATCTAAACTTTGTATTTTAGCAATAAAGAAAATATAAATTTTAGCTTTATTTTATCAATATTTTGAAAACAATTGAAACATGTTGTGTAAAAAAGGATAGTTTTTAAATATATTATATATGTATATATATATATGTTTAATCAATATTTCTTTGCAACATGTTGATATGGTTTGATAAAAGTTAGATACCTCTTAAACCTTAGCAACATTTTATGGGCAACATTATATTTCTCTGACAATTCTTTTTTTTTGTATCCAAATAATATTTTTTAGGCAACATGTTAAAAAAAAAATTCTAAAATAATGTTGCGGAAGTAAAAAACGATATATTTTCAGGAAAATTATTTTTTTTTTTTTTGTTAAAAATGTAAAATTACGTTTTGAAACATAAACAATTACAAAGGATTAATTTGAGAATTAAGCAACATTAAAAAAATACTTGCAACATATTCAAAAAGTTTCAGAAACATTATTTAATTAAAAGAAATCAGTTTTAATAGTCCGTAATTTAATATTCTTTGAAACAAAAACTTGTTTTAGGCATAGAATGTATATTGATATTCTTACTAATTTACCAGGCAACATGTTGCTGAAATATCAGCTTTATTTTTATAACTACAAACAAGTTGTTAAAAAATATTTTTTTATAGAAACATAATAAAGTTTTTTTTTCAGAAATATGTTGATCATTAAACCTTAGCAACATTTTATGGCCAACATTATATTACTCAAACACTTCTATTTTTTTGTATCCAAATAATATTTTGGTATAAAAATGTAAACATTTTTTTTTTTAGCAACATGTTGAAAACAATTCTAAAATAATGTTGCGGAAGTAAAAAAAGACATATATTTGTTAGGGAAACTAATTTTTTTGTTAAAATAATCTTTAAAAAGTTGTTATAATATTTATTTCAACAAACATTCAATTACAAATAATATCTTATTACCCTAACCGAGCACTAGCAACGAAGTCTTTTGGCTCGTTGTAGCGAAAACAGACCAGATCCTCTGGTGGGAATCGAACCCACGACCCCCGTACTGATAAGCTAGCACGCTATTAACTAGCCTACCGGGGCGCAACATATTTCAAAATTTCCAGAAACATTATTTAATTAACAGAGATAAGTTTAAATAATTGAAATAGTCGGTAATTTAATATTTTTGAAACAAAAACATTTATTTGGCATAGAAGATATATTAATATTATTACTTATTTACCAGGCAACATGTTGCTGAATAATTAGCTTTATTTTTACAACTAATATAAAGTTTTTAAATAATTTTTTTTTATAGAAACATACTCAAGTTTTTTTAGAAATATGTTGATCATTAAACCTTAGCAACATTTTATGGGCAACATTATATTTCTCTGACAATTTTTTTTTGTATTTAAATAATATTTTGGTATAAAAATGTAAACATTTTTTTAGCAACATGTTGAAAACAATTCTAAAATAATGTTGCGGGAGTAAAAAAGACAGGGAAATTAATTTTTTTGTTAAAATAATCATTAAAGAGTTGTAATAATATTTTTTTTTAAAGTAAAATTACGTTTTAAATTACAAATAATTACAAATGATTAATTTTAGAATAAAGCAACATTAAAAAAATACAAGCAACATATTTAAAAAGTTTCAGAAACAAGTTTAAAAAATTGAAATATTCTGTAATTTAATATTTTTTGAAACAGAAACATGTTTTTGGCATAGAAGATATATTAATATTATTACTTATTTATCAGGCAACATGTTGCTGAAATATCAGCTTTATTTTTATAACTACAAACAAGTTCTTAAATAATATTTTTTTTAATAGAAACATACTAAAGTTTTTTTAGAACTATGTTGCAAAAATATATAAAAATTGGCATAGCTATAGAAAACTTGTAGACATTTTTGCTTAAATCTGACCGCTTGAATCTCCTCATTGAATATATTACAAATTTCTTTAATTAAGTACCATTAATATAACTGCACTTTTTTAAAGCTGTGCACTTAGTTTTGCCAAAATGATGACCATGCAAAAATTCAAACGAAATTTATGTAAACCCATTAAATTCTACAACAACTACTGCCAGCAACATCATCATCATAACCGACAATATGCAGATACTAATGAATTTAAGAAATCATATGCAATAATTATGGTTGCCAGGATTTTTTTTTTTTTTCAATAAAAAAATGGGAGAATTTTAAAAACGTCAATGGAACAAAATGTTTTTAGAAGAAAAATCAAACAATGAGAATTGTTTTAAAACAACTATAAGAAAGGGGTTTCATAAGGCGATAAAAAATCTTGCCAAGTCTGCAGAGCATAAGCAGCAGGTTTGACTGAAATATGTTTAAGAAACACTTTCTAAGAAAAATTCCAAAAATTTCCTTAAAAAAACAAAATTTGTTAAGATGAATTTCGGAAAATAATGAATCGTTAATAATTCGGTACATTTGGCAACATTTTGGCAACTCTAATATAAAATTCAAAAATAAAAATAAAAACAAAGTCATTAAACTAAAATATGCCACAAATATAAAATAAACAGAATTTTTATATAGACTTGCAAATTAAAACAAGCCAGAATATAAAATAAAGTTGTAAAAAAGTACACAAAAGAAGGTGTTATTGTGTGCAAAATTTTCAGTGTAAAAAGAGTTTTAAAACTTTTTCAAAAACATGTTGAATTCAACACTATCCAACCAAGCAATAGAGCATGCAAAGCAGGTTGTGAACTTAAAAAAAAAAAAAAACCCAGAGTTAGAACCAAGCCCCTCTAATTCCCTTAACCACACATTGGCGAAAAATAACAGCTTTAAATGCAACCAACTGCAACAACGAACAACAACTGCATATACAAAAATCACCCGCTGAAAACCTCATCCTAAGACTTGACTTTAACAACATCAGCAGATTTAACAGTTTTTAATACAACAAAAAAAAAAAAACATAATAATAAACTAAAAAAATCTCTACATTAAACCGAGCATGCGTAACATTTCTTTTTAGTTTTCCGTCAGCAAGCATGCGTTGTCGTTTAACGCGGTTTAAAGCAACTGCTGCAACTTCTACCAACTACTTTGCACAAATCATGGTGTTTCATATTAAGACCAGTCTTGTTTTGAATGCAAAAAAAAAAAATAAAAATATAAAATAAAAACTGGTTAAAACAGCAATATTGCAATTGGGTGGCTTTTTTGTTGTTATTATTGGTTGCTGTAGTGCGGAGTAGTTTATTTGGCCACTTTAGATTCTTTATTTTATTTTTTTAATTTTATTTTGTATTGTAGTTTATTATATCTCTTCTTTTTCTTTTTCTTATGCATATGTATCGGTTTTTTAGTTGTTTTTTATATATTAGGGTGACATTTTATAAGGTATACAGATCTTACAAAAGGTCGAAAAAATTCTTATAAAAATGTTGCTGCTATAATTGTATACAATAGATATATAATTTTAAAAATGTTGCTGCAACATTTTTTACAAAGATTATTATTATGACTTTATAAAAAAAAATTATACACTTAAGCAATATTTTTTAATGGTTTTCTGTTATTAACAAATAAATTCTTTCTTTGCAGCATAACTCTATTAAAAATTTAAAACCGACCACTTTAACATCATTTCAACATAATTTATGATTAAAAATGTTGCGGGGATATTTTTTTTATCAAATAGGTATATTTTGCAGCATAATTTATAATCATGTTACAGCTTTATTTCTACATAGAGTTCACAGATTCATGGTGATCACCAAATTTCTTGTCAACTGCATATTTTGGTTGCAGCAACCGAATTATTTAGTTGTCACAACCAAATCTTTTCCTGATACAATTGAAATATTTGGTATCAACCGAAGTTCTGTTGCATTAACCGAATTTTGATTGCGACAAACAAATATATTGGTAGCTGCAACCAAAGCATTCGGTTGGCAAGAAATTCGGTTGCTGCAATAAATCTGTTTTCTTTGTGTAGAATATTTTTTCTTTTTTTGTAAATAGATAAAATAACAGATAAAATACTGCATTTTAATTTTTGTAATAAAATGTTGCTGCAACATTTTTGTTATATTATAACATAATTATAAATTTCTTCAATAGAGGTGAGTTTTTAAATTTCTATTTAACAAAAAAAAAAAATAATAATAAAGTAAACTTCATGGTGAACACCAAATTTCTTGTCAACTGCATATTTTGGTTGCAGAAAATGTTTTCTTGATACAATTAAAATATTTGGTATCAATCAAAGTTCTGTTGCATTAACCGAATTTTGATTGCGACAAACAAATATATTTGTGGCTGCAACTAAAGCATTCGGTTGGCAAAAAATTTGACTGTTATAATAAATCTGTTTTCTCTGTGTATACTATTTTTTTTTGTAAAAAAGTTTCTAATTTAGATCAAATACTGTATGTTAATTTTTGTATTAAAATGTTGCTGCAACATTTTTATTATATCATAATTATAAACTTTTTCAATAGAGGTGAGTTTTTAAATTTCTATTTAACAAAAAAGAAAAATAAAATAAACTTCGGCAGAATAAACTCTAAAATGTTGCTGCAACATATTTATACTCTTTTCTTATTAAAGTATCTATAAAAGAGACAAAATTGCCTACTGCTGCAACATTTAAAAATAAATAAAAATTAATTTAAACAAACAACAGTGCGCTTTTGAATTTCTATAAACAAAAATTTCTATTTCAGCAATATTGTATAAAAAAGTGTTGAAGCAAAATGTTTTTTCTACTTTTTAATTAAATAGTCTAGACATAATTGTCTACAACACTGCTAAATAATATATGTTAAAAAAAAATGTTGCAGCAACATTTTTTATTTCATATTCTTATTTATTAAAGAACATTTTTTAGCAAAATATAATTTTAAAATATTTAACACTATATTTTTATTATTTAGTTTTATTCTATACAATATTATACACTTGTTGCTGAAACATTTTGTAAATTTCGTAACTCAATTTGTTTTTATTTAATAAAATTTGTAAAATTTTTTAAGCAATATTTTTTTTCTAACTTAGATACAAATTTAATTACACTTAAATAAAAAATGTTGCTGCCACATTTTTTATTCCATATTCTTATTAATTAATTTATAGAAATACAAATTCATAGAATTTATTAAAGAACATTTTTTAGCAAAATATAATTTTAAAATATTTAACCCTATATTTTTATTATTTAGTACAAAATTATACACATGTTGCTGAAACATTTTGTAAATTTCGTAACTCAATTTGTTTTTATTTAATAAAATTTGTCAAATTTTTTAAGCAATATTTTTTTTCTAACTTAGATACAAATTTAATTACACTTAAACATGTTGCTAAAATATTTTCCTATATATTATTATCCTACCTATGAATATAAAAATTTGACTATTGTACAATTCGTGTATTAAAGAATATGTTGTTACTAAAATTTAGTGTTTCAGAACTAACATTAACTAAAATGTTGATACAACATTTTTTAACCTGTGTCTGTTACTAAACATTAGTATAAAGTAGGTTTAAGGCTGCTTTGAATATACATATATTTATTTTTACCAACATGTTGTATTTAGTTAATCAAAAAATGTTTTTTTTTTTGGAGAATTTTTCTTAAGCAAAATCATTTTATCTAAGAGCATATTTACATATTTTTTAATAAAATGCATGTGTTCAAAAAATATTGCTACCAGCATGTTGTTTTTTTAGATATAACAACATGTTGCTGCAACATTTTTAAAAAGTTTTTTTTTTTTTTATAAAACATTAATGTTAAGTGGTTTTATTTAATTTTGGCAACAGGCTCTAACAGGGATTGCAACATGTTGCTACAACATTTTCAGGAAACATTTTCTTGGGATAAAAAATTTCATCCAAAAAATTACTTAACAATTTTTATAAACTGTTTTAAAAACATTCTAAATAATTGTTGTGTAATTTTTTGTTTAATAACAGCAACATACTCTTTCCATAATAAAAATGTTGCTGCAACATTTTTAGAAAATGCTTTCTCATAAAATTAATTTTGCTTTAAAAAAAAATTGGTATTGTTTGTCAAGGGAGAGAACATGTTGCTGCTACATTTTGATAAATATTTGGTACTAAACAAATGTACTAGGATTTCTAAAAACTGTCCATTTGTTTATTGAATTTCAGCAACATTTTACTTTTCTGCCCTAACAACATGTTATTGGGACAAGTTTATACCAATTTTTTAAAATGTTGCTGCAACATTTTTTGGGATAGATTTTCTATCTAGAAAACATATTTCTGCAGTATTTAGTACAAAACAATTATATATTAAAGCTGTTCTGAAAATATTTAATACAAACCAATAACATAAGTCTAAAAAACTGTCACGAAAATGTTGCTATTCCATTTGCATATTGAATTTTAGCAACATGTTCCGGCGACTTGTTATTAAAAATTTCTTAACATGTTGCTGCAATATAAATAAGTAAAATACTTTTTACTTAAATATAGTTTTTCAGAACTGGCAGCATGCTGTTGCAACATTTTGACAGTTTTTAGTACTAAACAATTATATATAAAAAACAGTTATTGCTAATTTATTGTGTCAATTGAGTTTAAACAATCCTGTCAATTTCCTTCAAATAATTTCCACCCTACACCTTCCTATGTACCTTTCTGTTGAGTTTCTTACTACTCTATACACGTATTGCAGTTGTAAGTATTTCATAAATTTCAAGTTATTGCGTGTCTTTTAATTAAAAAATATCATTAAAATTGCAACAAAACAATAAAAAAAAAGTTGTTTTGGGACAAGGTTATTTTGGCAGTAGTTTTACTTGCAGTGTTTATGTATGATTTTTTCTGTTTGCATTTTTTTTTTTAAATTTGTTAAAATGCGTTAATTAATTTAGAATTATATGTAGTTGTTTTTCAGAAGAGAAAATTTTTTGTAATTGCACATGCATAAAATAAATATAATGGAAGGTCAAAACGATTTGCTGTTAACGAGAAAACTATTTTCTTAAATGGCCTTTAGCTACAAAAAAAGTTTCTATTTTTTTTTTTCTTTAAAAAATCAAGGATTAAAACAAGGTCTTCAATAATTACAAACATAAAGCAGGTTGTGGAGATTCTTTTTAAGGGAATCATAATTTTTTAAGTGATTTCAATAAAATTTTTAGCAACATTTGGATTAAATGAGATTCATTTATTTTATTAAAATAATTTAAATATTTCTTTGTGTTAATATGTTATTTTATTTTCTTTCAGAGGTTTTATTAAAGCATTTAATATTTGGATAAAACCCAGCGACAGACATCTTTAATGCTTCCAAAACACAAAAGACTACATGTAAGTAAATTTGAAATAAATAAAATTATAAATTATATAAAAGTTTAGAGTTGATAGTAGAGCCCGTATAGAAATTTTTTTGTGAAAAATGTATTATTTTACTCAATATAATTTTTTTCATTAAAAGTAGTTTAACACAACAAAATTAGAAACAGGCAAACACTTAGCTAATTAATGTTGCTACTAAATTTAAAGCAAATTTATTAATTTTGCCATTAATGTGTAAGCCTAAAAACTCACCATATACAATGTTGCAACATTTTTTTCTTTTTTTATAAATGTCAAAAACAAAATTGATAATTTATAAAAAAAAAGTACGCAACAAAATGAAAGTTTAAATGTCCAAAAATGTAGTTAAAATTTAAACTTCTTATGTCATGTTTATTGAGTATTAACCAGGAATTTATATGCTTTAGAAAAGGAAAATGTTGCTTTAAATTGTTTTGCAATATTGTATATAAACATTGCTTAGATACATTTTATTTTTGTTAAACTTCGTTTTAATTAGATATGAATATGATATTGCTTTAGAAAAAGAAAATGTTGCTTTAAATTTTTTAGCAACATTGTTTTGCAATATTGTATATAAACATTGTTTAGATTCTTTTTTTATTTAACTATGTTCTTATTATTTAACTATGTTTTAGAAAAATAAAATGTTGCTTTAAATTGCTTAACAACATTGTTTTGCAAAATTGTTTATAAACATTGCTTAGATACTTTTTTTTGTTAAACTTTATGTTTTTAAATGAATATATTAAATTTTATTTAATTCGACTAGAAATTAATATGCTTTAAAAAAAGCAAATGTTGCTTTAAATTGTTTAGCAACATTGCTTAGATACATTTTTTTCTTGTTAAACTTGTATGTTCTTAAAGGAATATCTGAAATTTTATGTAATACTGACTGAAAATGTATATGCTTCAAAAAAAAAGCAAATGTTGCTTTAAATTGTTTATCAACATTTTTTCAATGTTAAACTTTATATTACAAATTTTTGCTTATGGAGTTAAAATTTAAAGTTATTAAATCAGGCTTATAGAGTATTAATATGCTTTAGTAAAAAAAAAATGTTGTTTTAAATTGTTTAACAACAATGTTTCGCAATATTGTATATAAACATTGTTTAGATAAATTTTTTTTATTAAACTTTGTGTTTTAAACATATATAAATATGCTTTAGAAAAATATAATGTTGCTTTAAATTGCTTAGCAACATTGTTTTGCAATATTGCTTATAAACATTTTTTAGATACTTTTTTTGTTAGACTTAATGTTCTTAAATGAATATCTTAAATTTTATTTAATTCAATTGAAATTTATATGCTTTAAAAAAAGCAAATGTTGCTTAAATTGTTTAGCAACATTGTTTAGATACATTTCTTGTTAACTTTTATGTTCTTAAAGGAATATCTTAAATTTTATGTAATACTGACTGGAAATTTATATGCTTCAAAAGAAAAAAAAACAAATGTTGCTTTAAATTATTTATTAACATTTTTTGAATATTAAATTACGTGACAAATGTTTGCTTATGTTAACGCAGTTTTTATAATTGTTTAAGTAACCATTTTTTATTATTTTGAAAACTACTTTAAGCACCACGAAATAATTAGTTTAAACCAATAGCCACAACTTTAATAAAAAAAGCTATATGAGAACTAATCCATGTTTATTTTTTTAGTTAGGTACTAACCAACTCTAGTTACGGCAAGAAAAATTGGCTCGCAAAAATCCCTTTCTTAGCAAAAATAACTGTCATTGAGTTATCATGCAGTTTCGGACGAAGGGAATTTTTTAATTTATGTTCGTGATCTGCTACAAAAATTTGGACTCATAGATCAACGACCCGCATGCTTTTCATTGAGCTTGTAAAAATTGATGGTTTTACCGTTTAAATTTTATATAAACAACTTTAAGCACTCCCAAAGGGAAAAACAGGAAAAAGTAGGGATTTTTTGCCCACTATAATTTTGTTTCCCTAAACCTTATCTAAAAATCCCCATTGGACATATTTACTCATTTTGTCTAAAGAATAATGGGTGCCTAAAAGTGTTCTGTGTTCCTCAACACCGTTTAAATTTTATATAAACAACTTTAAGCACTCCCAAAGGGAAAAACAGGAAAAAGTAGGGATTTTTTGCCCACTATAATTTTGTTTCCCTAAACCTTATCTAAAAATCCCCCTTGGACATATTTACTCATTTTGTCTAAAGAATAATGGGTGCCTAAAAGTGTTTTGTGTTCCTCAACACAGAAAAGTTGATTCAGTAAAAGTTCGATTTTTTTAAGAACATAAATTTCAACAATTACAAAATGTATCTAAACAATGTTGCTAAATAATTTAAAGCAACACTTTTTCCTTTTCCTAAGCAAATTTATTTCTCATTTATATTCTGTAAACCATGATATAATAATTTAGTTCAGCAATATGTTTTTTTAACTATTTTCAATACAATTCAGGATGTGGAATTTTTTTCACAAACATTGTATGCAACTTTAGTTATGTGTCATTATTCTCTAAAACACCTACTGTAAAATTTAAAGCACCATTAAAAGTTAGATAAAACTTAAGCGTTTGTACACTTTTTTTTCCAATATACATAAATATTTTCTAACACTAACTTAGAAAAAAAAAACATGTATTTCAACAGGTGCGTCCATTACGGTCAAATCAAGTTTCCATATTTTAAATACACACATACAGTCTCTCTAACAAATATGCACTTTTCGAACTTATACACACAAAATGTGTACATTTGAAATGTGTCTCCTCTTAATAGAATTAAGAAGAAAAAAAAAACTACAAATAATAAACTCAACATGAAAAAAGCGAACCATTACAATTTGATTTCTTGTTTCTAATGGCCAGTTAGAAGAAATATTTAAAAACAAAACTGCAAAGTTAACAGAAAAAGACTTTTTGAATGCGAATGTTGAAAAAATTTATTGATACCCTACACCACTGCTGCTTTATGATCGGGCTTTAATGAGTTGGTGTTGAGGTTTGTGACCTCAAAAAATATTGGAGCCAGACCAACTTTTTAGTACATAGCGATTTACTAAGATTCACTTTTTAAGTCGATTTAGTTATATGGGTCTGTCCGTCCGTCTGTATGTCTGTCCATGAATTTTTGAAACACGCTATAGATCGCAAATATCAAGATTGTTTGATTTAATTTGGGCTCAATGACGATGTCAATAAATTTAGCTTAGACTTGGTCAATATTTAGACCTTTTGCAAAATCGGCGACCCTATCGACTAAAGCCGACAAATACATAAGTATAATTATTTTTAACTGATTTTTGAATTGTT
>OX456526.1:137036504-137089004 GCA_949748255.1 Eustalomyia histrio | reverse complement strand
ATTATTTTGTTTTTTTTTTGTGTTGTACAAATCAAATTAATTTGTTTATTAAATTTGCAAACATTTTGCAAAATATGTTGAAGACTTATTTTTTTTTTTTCTTTCTTATATCTTTGTTATATTCATAAACGACCTTGGTTATATTATCAGTAAATATAATTAAATTATTCAAAATGAGTAAATAAAAAAATTAATATAGCCATGCCGACTACATGATACCCTACAGCAGTTTAATTGAAAGCCAATTAGTGTTTCGTTTCACAATTTTTAAAGTGGTGCAAATGAAATGTCGGAAATATAGACTAAATCACTTCGATTTGTTCTTTAGTTCGGTTTTTTCCTGGGCCCATATGAGTTAGAGCACCGAATTTCATTGAAATATCCTGATAGGGTGCGAAAAAAATGCATGGACAGACGGAAGGACGGATACAATTTTTTAGGGGTGGAAATGGAATTTCGGAAACATAGACTAAATCACTTCGATTTGTACCACAGTTCGATTTGTTCCTGGGCCCTTATGAGTAACAGTACCGAATTTCATTAAAATATCCCCGTAGGGTGCGAAAAAATGCATTGACTCAAAAAGTGATTCTCAATGAATCGGTATACTAAATGGCGAATCTAGGCTCAATATTTTTTATTGTTCAGCACTAACTCATTATAACCTGACCATGTTGTAATGTAGGGTATAAATATTGCTATCAAATATCTACTATCACTTATCTTACTCTACTGTTACTTATGCGATGGCATTTTACTATTTGCATAGCATTTTTTCCAATATAATACTAATACACTGAAAATATTTTTACACTAACTGAATGTAGTTTATTTAAAAACTTATTCGTAAATTTGTTTTTAAATTGTTAAATAGTAAAAAAAAAAAACAAAGAAATACAATTTTTAATATTTTTGCAATTATGTTATTTAAATTGCAAGAAACAACAATTTTCTATTACAGTTAATATTTTCATTTAAAATTATAAAAAAAATGTTTTTTTATAGTTAATTTTCTGACTATGTAGCAAATTTTTATGAATATAATTTATTTTTACGGATTTTGTAGTTAATTTGTTGACAGTTAAAAAATAAATAAATGAAAAAATCATTATATTTTTACCGATTTTGTAGTTCACTAGTTGACAGTCAAAGGATATAAATAAACCAAATATAATTTGTTTTTACTGACAGTTAAAATAAATGAAAAATCAGTAATTTTTTTTTGAATATATTGTAAGTTAATGTAGTAAATTTGTATGTCTAGAAAAAATTAAATAAAATGAATAAAACTTATTTTTACGGAATTTGTAGTGAATTTGTTGACAGTCAAAAGATATAAATAAAGCAAATATAATTTGTGTTTACTGACAGTTAAAATAAATGAAAAAATCAGTTATTTTTTTCAACAGATATTGTAAGTTAATGTAGTAAATTTGTATGACTAGAAAAAATTAAATAAAGTGAATATAAATTATTTTTATGGATTTTGTAGTGAATTTGTTGACAATTAAAAAATAAATAAATGAAAAAAATTATTATTTTTTTACAGATTTTGTAGTTGACAGTCAAAGGATATAAATAAAGCAAATACTATTCGTTTTTACTGACAGTTAAAATAAATGAAAAATCAGTTATTTTTTTAAACAGATATTGTAAGTTAGAACAAATTAAATAAAGTGAATATAATTTACTTTTACGGATTTTGTAGTTAATTTGTTGACAGTTAAAAAACAAATAAATGAAAAAATTATTATTTTTTTACGGATTTTGTAGTTAACTAGTCGACAGTCAAAGGATATAAATAAAGCTAATATAATTTGTTTTTACTGACAGTTAAAATAAATGAAAAAATTAGTTATTTTTTTCAATAGACATTGTAAGTTAATGTAGTAAATTTTTATGACTAAATTATTTTTACGGATTTTGTAGTGAATTTGTTGACAATTAAAAAATAAATAATTAAAAAAAAATCATTATTTTTTTACGAATTTTGTAGTTAACTAGTTGAAAGTCAAAGGATATAAATAAAGCAAGTATTATTCGTTTTTACTGACAGTTAAAATAAATGAAAAATCAGTTATTTTTTTCAACAGATATTGTAAGTTAATGTAAATTTTTATGACCAGAAAAAAATTTAATAAAATGAATATAAATTATTTTTACGGATTTTGTAGTGGATTTGTTGACAGTTAAAAAATAAATAATTGAAAAAAATTATTATTTTTTTTTACAGATTTTGTAGTTGACGGTCAAAGGATATAAATAAAGCAAATATAGGGTCCGCCAAATAACTTTTTTTTTGAAAATGCTATAAAAAAAACTACTGAACATTTTCTTAAATTTCTTTTTTAATTTGAAAGTACCATCTTTCTGGTTAATAATGGAAAATGATTTCATTCAAATGGTTGCCTTGGCTAGCCATGCAGTAGCCTACACGATCGGTCCAATTTTTAAACACATTATCGATTGTGTGCAGCTGTATTTCACCAATGGCTTCACGAATATTGTTCTTTAAAGCGTCAATTGTCTCTGGCTTGTCGGCGTAACACTTATCTTTGACGGCACCCCACAAATAATAGTCCAACGGTGTCAAATCGGAGGTCTGAGGTGGCCAAACGACATCAGCTCTGCGGCTGATAATGCGATCTTCAAAAATAGGGCGCAAAACATCGGGTGTAGCTTCGGCTGTGTGGCACGTAGCGCCGTCCTGTTGAAACCAAATGTTGCCAATATCCTGCTCTTTAGTGAACAAAAATTCGTTCAACATGGCGCGATAACGATCGCCATTGACTGAAACGGCCACTTCTTGCTCATTTTCAAAGAAAAATGGCCCAATTATGCCTCTGGACCAAAATCCGCACCAAACAGTGACTCGTTTTGGGTGCATCGGCTTTTCAATGTATGCGTGCGGGTTTTCTGTGCCCCAAATGCGACAATTTTGCTTGTTTACATACCCGCTAAGATCAAAATGAGCTTCATCTGAAAAGATGACATTGAAAGATGACTTTCTGCAACATTACCATGATTTTCAAAGTAATGTCGCCATGTTCAAGCGTATACACAACCATATTCGTTCAGCGGAAGGATAAAACTAATTATCTGTTAAATCAGAGATGAGCTAAGTGTTACCATTTACGAAATAAGCACTAGTTAAAAAAAACGTTAGATGACGGACCTATATTATTTGTTTTTACTGAGAGTTAAAATAAATGAAAAATCAGTTATTTTTTTTTCAGCAGATATTATAAGTTAATTTATTAACATTTAAAAATAAATAAAAAGATCTTCTAATCTTGACCTTGATTTAAATAAAAAGTTAGTAAACTGATTTTTAAGTTAATTTTTCATTTATTTTAAATGACATTTTCATTTAATTTTAAACTACAAACCATTTTGAGTGTAATAAACACAAAAAAAAAAATATATAATTAGAAACAGAAAAAAAAACAACAAAGAAATATAACAAAAAAATGATTGATTTATGTCTGTTAAATTTAACGGCAATTAGAATTGATAACAATAAATATTCCACCTACTTTAGCAACAAATGTTGCCAAACACAAAAACAATTTAATTGACCTTCACAATACTAATTATGTAATTAATGCTTTTTATTAATAAATTAATGCATTTTCAATATTAATTTATAAAACATATTATACTCCACCCAAACTGTATAGCAACATGTTTCTCAGCATAAGTATTGTTATGTTTGAAAAAAAAGGGGTTTAACTTTAACCTTCACTTAAATAAAGAAATAAATTAAAACCCACAAAACAAATAAAAATCGATTTAACTTTTCACCACCTTTCTTTTGTTTTCTAATTCTAATATTTTAAAAAATATGTAAAAAATAAAAAAAAACACACACACAATCCGCATGTTTGAACTTTTAAACTTCCCTTTCTTGAACTTAAATTTTTTTGTTGTTGCTGAAAAATTTTGTTTCATGCACTTGTTGTCAAGTGCAAAGGGGGTGACTATTGTGCTTTTCGTGTATTTCTTTTCGGTTTACAGTCTACAAATTATCATCGATTATTTTTTGTTCTCCTCATATACAACTTTTGCACTCTATACAACAACAACAACAATTTGTAATGTCAATAACTTTAAGGGTATTGAAACACTGTTGGGATGCTGTTAAAGATGACATTGACATTTATAAAAACAGAAAGCAAATAATAATAAAAATAATAAGACACAAAAAAAAAACAACTATTATTGGAAAATATAAAACAAAGAAATGTCAAAAATAAATGATTTTTAAATGTTAAAGGAATGTCTTTAATTTTAAAGATATTACACAAAAAGTATTAAGACAGTTCTATCATTAAAGAAAACCATATAGGCTACATATCAGGGATGGAAAATTGGATTTTTTTTCGGTATCAAAAAAAAAAAAAAATATTCAAGAGTACTATTTTGACTTTTAGAGTACTAAATTTTTTTTATTTTATTTTTAACAAAAAATTACATAAAAACAAAAATGAACACAAAACGTATACAAAATTTGTTTTTACATAAAATTAACATACGTTAAAAATACATTTATTTAGTATAAGCAAAAAAAAAAAAAAAAAACAGATTCCAAGCAGGGACATAACTGTTATAACCAATATTTGAAAAAATCCTGAAATAATAATTTATCACGAATTTTTAAAACCTGCTCTCTGAATGGTAGTTACAAATACCCAATATTTTTTGGTCTTTGATAACCATTGTAAAAGATTTTAATTTTTTTTTTTTGGTCTTCCATAACCATTATGAAAGATTTTTCTTCTTTCGGTCTTCCTTTATTCAAAGAAAATACGAAAAGACAAAAATCAAGGAGTTTCCAAACTACAGGTTGGTTGAAAAGTTCCTGCGCTCACCAAGAGATGGCACTGCTAGCTCCAAACTTCTTTTTTTCTCAAGTTGGTATAACTGTCCTGAGAACACATGCAAAGTTGCAAGTCATTCTGTCAATTCTATCTTTGTTTACAAGCCATTTGAAGTTGACGTGTCATTGATTTTTTTTTAATATGGAAAAAATTGAATATCGTGCAGTCATTAGATTCTTTGTTTTGAAGGGTTTAAAAGCAAAGGAAATTTATGAACAATTGTTAGAAGTGTTTAAGGAGTCCTCACCTTCAAAAGGCACCGTTGAATTTTGGGCTGGTGAACTTAAACGTGGTCGTACCTGCCTTAAAGACGATCCACGCGAAGGACGACCAAAAATTGCAACCACAGACGAAATCATTGAGCAGGTACATATATGGTTAGTGAAGATCCAAGTTTGACTAAGCGTGAAATTGCTTATGCCATAGGCATCTCAGACGAACGAGCACTCCATATTTTACATGAAGAATTACGTATGAAAAAACTGTTTGGAATGTTAGTGCCGCACACATTAACAATTCAACAAAAACTGGATCGAAAACAAATTTCTTAGCGTAATTTGGAACGTTTTAAGCCGAATAAAACCGACTTCTTGCATCCTTTTATAACTATGGATGAGACTTGGATCTACCACCATGATCCTAAATTGAAACAAGAACGTTTACAGTGGACTGAAGCTGGTTGTTCAACTCCAAAGCAGGTGAAGTCACAACGATCAGCAAAGAAGGTTATGGCATCAGTTTTTTGGGATGCAAAAGGAATTTGTTGATTGATTATCTTCAGAAAAGTAAAACAATCAACTCTAAATATTATTGCAGCCTTTTTGATCAGCTGGATGAAAAAATTCGTGAGAAAAGACCTGGTTTAAAGAAGAAAAAAATCATTTTTCATCAAGACAATGCACCTGCTCACAAAAGTGTTTTGACGATGGCTAAATTCAAAGAATTAAAGTACGAATTGCTTGAACATCCACCGTATTCACCAAATTTGGCTCCCAGTGACAACTATCTCTTCAGAAATCTTAAACAATTCCTTCGTAGAAAGCATTTTTCGTCGAATGAAGAGGCCATAGCAGCCGTAGACGGTTATTTTGCAGAGCTTCCGCAAAACCATTATAAGGATGGGATAAAATTATTGGAAGATCATTGGAACAAGTGTATTGAGCTTCTAGGAGATTATATTGAATAAAAAAATATATTTCGTAACAAAAACAGTATTCCTATATTTCGAGCGCAGGAACTTTTCAACCAACATGTACATAATCATTGAATATAAATAGGGGAAATGTTGAAATAAGTGAATATTAAATTTTTGTTTGGGAAAAAAACCATTATAAGGATGGGATAAAATTATTGGAAGATCATTGGAACAAGTGTATTGAGCTTCTAGGAGATTATATTGAATAAAAAAAATATATTTCGTAACAAAAACAGTATTCCTATATTTCGAGCGCAGGAACTTTTCAACCAACATGTACATAATCATTGAATATAAATAGGGGAAATGTTGAAATAAGTGAATATTAAATTTTTGTTTGGGAAAAAAACCATTATAAGGATGGGATAAAATTATTGGAAGATCATTGGAACAAGTGTATTGAGCTTCTAGGAGATTATATTGAATAAAAAAATATATTTCGTAACAAAAACAGTATTCCTATATTTCGAGCGCAGGAACTTTTCAACCAACATGTACATAATCATTAAATATAAATAGGGGAAATGTTTAAATAAGTGAATATTAAATTTTTATTTGGGAAAAATCTGTGAGAGTATCAAATGTGTCCCGGCAGTATCACGGTACTTTCTTAAATCAAATAGTATCAAAAAAAAAAACACAATTGTATCAACTTTTCCATCCCTGGTACGTATTAAATATGTATGATGTGAGCATTAAAAATTGTGTGACTTTCCAGCAATAACTGTGCTTTGAGCAGCTTATAGTAGATCACGCCACGCTGGTCCCATCAAATATAGAACATGAGGTTCATGTTATGAGTATTCGGCTTTGCTGTCCGGGCAAAACCCATGACTTTTTCCGCTTAGAGTTGTTAAAATGGATTTCACTATTCATTGCCAGTTACAGTGCGATGCAAAAAACCCTTTCCTTTTTGGGCGTTCGTAGAGCTGTTCACAAGCGAAAAATCATTTTTCGACGTCGCGAGTCTTGAACTCGTATGGCATCCAGTTTCCTTGCATTTGAATCAATACCATGACTTTGGGGCGTTTGCTGACTGTCGACTCATTCACTTCCAGTGATTCTGACGACTTCTGAAGCATTTCGCATTCGTTCACATAGAGGCCGTACCTTGTTCTCGAGCTCAAAATCACCACTTTTAAACCACCTCCGACACAAATGTTCAGATAGAACATGCTCGCTGTAAACTTCCACTAAGATTTGATGACCCTCGACCGAAATTTTTTGCATACGTTAAGTGAACGATGAAGGGCCTTAAAAAAAATATACCTAATGATTGTAATTAGAAGAGGGGAACATGATTATCCAGAAAATACAGGGTGGTTTAAAATACAAAAAAGTGGCATAAGAAGGGAAAAATAAGCAGTGATTTTGATTCCGGTGTTGTGAAAATTTGAATCGGAATTAATAATTTTTACATGGGGCTGTCAAAGAGTGGAAGTTTTCTTTTATGAATCCTTTTCATTGCATCTAAAGCAAATCTTATGGTTTAGTGAAAAATAAGATCTTTTGTTTTTCCCAAGTAATCATTTTCCCAATGTTCCGTTAACTATACCAGTAAATTTGACTGACACATTTGTTGTTGTTTCACATATAAAGTTTAAGTTTGACTGCTGGTTAAATTATAACGGAATACTCAGAGCATTATTTATTAAATTACATTATTTGAAATTCGAAGTTAAAAATTGATACAAATCACTTAAACCTGATAACTTGTTTTAAAATAACCAAATCTTGTGCTTAACCATAGTTATGAGTATCAACTTTATATGAAAATTTCTGTGATTTACGTTAAACTTTGGTTATTTTTTAAAATAAGTTAGCTGTCATAGCTTGGAAAACAGCTTAATTTCATTCAAAATCATATTTTTGGAAGTTGTGAAAAAGACGTCTTTTAGAAAAGGAAAATAAGAACTGATACTTTGGAATCAATGAAAAATTGATTCCTTAAGAATAACTTCCATTTATTTTTGCTGGCATATTATTTTGGCGCTGATAGATTTTTTCAAATCGAACGATAGTCAATCCTCCACGGACCAAAATTAGTCGCTGTACGCTTGAACAACACTGGTAAATATTGCAAAATTATTTACACAGTAAGTGCTGCGTTGCCCAAACTGTTCGTTAGTTGAAAGGAGTTTATTTTCCAAAATGAAGCACCTGCCGCGTGTGCTATACGCAAGATTGTGCAAAAAGTTCGTGAAACTGGTTTGCTAGGGAACAACACTCATGATCCTCGTCGCCGTAAGGAACATACGGATAAGTATTTTGCTGCTGTGGCCGAAAGTGTGCAACTTAATCCAAGAAAACCGACTCGCCGTCAATCTCAACAACTCGATGATTCGCGCATCAGCATGATGCGAATTTGTCCCATAGACTCAGCAATTGAAGGCAAGCGACCATCCTCTCAGTTTAGGACTTTTAGAAGCTGCAATCGAACATGGAATTTGGCGGATAAATCATATTTTTGACGAGGCTCATTTTCATTTCGGCACCTATGTCAACAAACAAAATTGCCGCATTTGTGGATGGGAAAACCCGCACGTCACTGCCGAGATGCCAATGCATCCACAGAGAGTGCTAGTTTGGCGTGGATTTTGGAGTGGTGGCATCATTGGCCCATTTCTTCGAAAATGTTATTCGAAACGCCATTTCAGTCAACGGCAAGCTCTACAGAGCCAGGTTTGCGGACTTTTTATGGGCTGAAATGCTAGATATGAACTTGGATAATTTTTTGTTTCAGCAAGATGGCGCACCATGTCACACAACTCATCAAAAAATAGATCTTTTGCACACTAAGCTCTTGGCGATGCCAATTGGCCGCCTCACAGCTGCGAAAGGGGTCACCCTTTAGACTTTTGCTTGTAGGGTGCCGTTAAAGACCGTTAAAGAACGATCCACACCCTTAATTTAGCCAACAGTTTCTAATATCAAATTGAAAAGTTGTTCTTATTTAGTGCTTCTCCTGATATCATGTCATATATGGATAAAAGATTTTTCTAACTTATTGCCCCAGATACATATGTTTACAACAAGTTTCCAACAATCCTTTAACTTTAAATTCTTGGTTTTACCAACCTGTCATGACATGAATGTTATAATATTGCAAAAATATTTAATCTTTTGCACTTAAGGTTTGAACAAACATAAATAACAACATTTTATGTAATTTTATTTTTTTTGTTTAATTTAACAAGAATTGTAATGTATTTGTGCATACTTTTGAGTATGACAAATGAATTGCTAATGTAAAATTCGTGCTGCAATCTTGTCTTGTATTTTGCATTTTTGTTTGTTGTTGTTGTTGTTGTCATTTTTAATCGAATATTTTATTAACAAAGTTCATTTTATTATGTCAATATGCAAAGAATTTTAAATATACAAGAATGAAATTACAACAGGAAATGTTAGTTCAATATAGATATACAGACAAACGGACGGACGGACAGACAGACAGACAGATAAATAATACTTGTCAAGTAACACTTAACATATTGCATGGTAGAAACTAATTGAAAAACAAGCTTTAGAAATATATCGTACTAAAAATTTATAAAAATAAAATTATAATAAAACAAGTATTTGTTTAATTGTACCATTAGTTTTAGAATCAAATAAACAGACAGACAGTAAGTCATTTACAATCGTACATAGTTTTTGGTTTTTAAGAAAATCTAACAGAGGCACACCTTTTAGTAGCATGTTCAAGAATATATTTGACGAGGTATTTTTTTCTTTATTGAGTTTTAAAACTATTTGTATGAAATAAAATTAAAAAAAAAAAGTGCAAGAGCAATTGCTCAGAATTTAAAAATAGCATTTATGGAATAATTTAAATCAAATATTCAAATGTTTGCCACAATACATACGTGTTGCCACACTGCAAGGGCCAAAGAAGGCTAAAAAGTTTTTAAATATTTTGGGAAAATTCTTGCCAATATATGGAAGTTTCATTCCTTTTTTGTTGGGATTGGGAAATAAAAAATTTAGACCGAAACTTTTTGTGGAGTTTTATCCAGATTATTGTAGGTTATCATATTATATGACTTAACATAGCATATCATTTGATTCAGTTAAATGCGAGTACAATGGGAGGCTTTGTAGTCCCTTGCAATTCTTTTTATATGGGGTTTTCACAAGACGTACGTCGCTGGACGAATGAGTGACTACATGTATTTTGTTTTTGTATTGCATGTATTTTGTTATTGTTTTTTTGTTCGTGTGAAGCAAAATGTCATCTAAAAACAACACCTTAATCTCTCCTCACATCCCCCCATGAAAAACCACGACCTAAAACCATCAATATTTTCTCATAAAGTTATCTGAAGATAAATTCTTAAGACTCCCAGATCTTCAAATAATCTGTTTCCCAAATATATGCGCTGCTGTTCCTTAAGTCCTGGGCATTCACAATGTAGATGCTAAACTGTCTCATCCTTTGCGTTCTAATAGCTTTTTCCAGTAATTCCTACACAAGTAACACTAGCATGCAGCTTATCACGCAGTGGCCAGCACAACTCCTAATAATCCTGCGCTGATTGTACGCTTGCCAAAACTAAGTAGAGCCCTTGTGCTGTAAAATATGATTACTTTTACCTACTCGATACTTTTAAATTGTGTACTCAATACACAAATTTAGTTTTTCTGCCTAATAAACAGAGTTGTATTTTTATAGTATAATTTTATTGTCAATATCACGTATTTGTATGAAGAAATATAACTGTAAAAGTATTAAGTAGTTAATTTTCAGTATTGAGTAATTACTCTTAAACTTAGTATTTTAAATACTCAAGACTTTTACAGCACTATCTACGTTCTTAATATGTTAGACAACGGCCATTGTGTCCAAGATATCTGTTTCACCAGAATTCAAGGCCGTCCACATCAAGATTGTCACTGCATTCAATATGTCCCCAACTCCAACATGCCCCTAACTCCAATATGTCCCTAAATCCACCCAATAAGTCCCTAACTCCACCTCAAGATTGTCTCTGCATCCAATATGTCCCTAACTCCAGCATACGAACCAAAATTGTTTATATCAAACCATCGACCGACTCAGAGGCATTCGTCTCACATTTATAGGCCGGGTTCGCAAGACTGGACAAGTGTTTTTTTTTTTTCATTTAAATATTTGGGAACCACTCCTTCAGTCCTGGACATTCAGTAGCTCGATGTGACATTATCTCCTTCTCTTGTCGTTAGGCAACGAGCATAGGCCTTGAGATATCTCACAGGCGTCTCCAAAAAATTCGAACAGTTTCATCAAAGTGACTCCAAATAGTTCCGGGACCCATGTCAGTTTGACCGAGTGCCAAGTAAATTAAGTCCTTTAAATACTTCGATGTCTTCGTTAGAATTCGGAGCCTCCGCACGATGATCTAATCGATGTTACCCATGTTCCATTACATTTTAATCCATGCTGATTTATTTCTCATGGAAATCCGAATGTCCAGTTTCTTTGAATAGACTTTCACAACTGTCCTCATCTTTGACCTTTTCGAAAAAATGAAGATTTCATATTTCTGAATAACAGTGATCGCGAACCAGTTTTTCCTGGTCGATATTGTAGCCTCAAAAGACTCCATAAAGTTTGCGATCAGTGGAATCCATATCGCCACAATCTTTGTCTGACCGGCCATGGAATAATAGCATCACATAGCTATAACAATTGGATTGTCTGAATATCTAAGGGTCTAGCTAGGCGGATCTGGAAGACCCGCTGGATATATTTGTCAAGGATATCTCACAACATTTTAAAATTTCTCTTACAGTATTTATTCTTCAAAAAAAATTAGAAATTCAGAACGTGTCCATGCACTTTGTCTATTTGGAAATTTAAACAGTAGCTTCATTCAATTTAGGGAAATAAAACTAATCTAGAGTGGTCTTGCATGTGAACTTAACAAGTTCAGAGTTTATGAAGTTGACTTCAAGATGTTCTGGCGCGCCCATGTAGGCAGCCTGATTCCATAAAATCGTTAATCGTTTTAAAAAATTTCTCCCATTAACAACATTTGCATTAGCACCCACCTTCGTTCTCATTCTCTCCAGTGATGCAAGAATTTTAATAGATAACGTTTCAAAGATGCGAAGGCATGACTTCTCCTCACCTTCCCACATAGTCAAGTTGATTGGCCCATTTTTACAGCATGTTGTTGCACATATCAATTGAAAGTCAGAAAATATCAATTAAAGTGCAGAATTTTCATTTGATATTCAGAAAACATCAGTTGAAATTTGCATTTTCTATTTCAAATTTGGATTTTCTATTTCAAATTTGGATTTTCTATTTGAAATTCAGAAGCTCTCAATTAAAATTCCCATAATTTAAAATTATATTCACAAAACATGATTTGAAATTCAGAACACATCAATTTTTTTTTTTTTTTTTTTTTTATTTGTTAATTTATTATCAAAAATTCAGTTTTACATTTTTGTTTTGCCTCAGCGTCTAAAAGACATTATTGAGGCGAGTTGGCATTAAAATATGTACATAGAAATAATAAATTAAATTAATGAGTTTTGTTATATTTCAATAAATATTAGAAAAAAAAAAAAAAAATAATACAAATTACGATCTTAATAAAGAAGTATTTCTAGATTATTCAACAAATATTGTTTTAAGTTTGATTTAAAGGTCGAAATTCTAGCAATATTTTTTAAATTCTGTGGCAAATTATTATATTCCCAACAACCAATATATTCAATTCTTTGTTTTGTAGTTTCAAGTCGGCATCTTGCAATCCGTAAATTTGAGCTGTTTCTGGTGTTAAAAGCAGCTTGGTTTATTTCAAATGTTATTGTATTATGACCAATATTGTGTAACGCTTTAAAGACAAATACCAGCAACTGAATTTTATATAAACCATAAATAGGTAAAATGTTTTTCCCAACATCTCTATATAAGGATAGAGTATGATGCATAAGTGGCAGATCAAAGACAGTTTTAAGTGCCTTGTTTTGTACTCTCTGCAAAGACTTCATTTCAGTACTATTTTTACATCCATAAACCAACACTAAATAGTTCAGATGACTATGAATTAGAGCTTGGTACAGTATCATCTTCGTCTTTTTATCAAATTTATTCTTAAATTTATAAAGAAGTCCAACAACTGGAGAAATTTTCGTTTTCAGTTCGTGAATATGCAAATTCCAAGACAAATTATTTTGCAACGTAATTCCTAAATACTTAATGGACTGGCTTTCAAAAACTTCTTCACCGTCAACAAATATACTAAAATTACCAGCATTACCACTTGCACGAGGTTTAAACCTTAAAACTCTGGTTTTCTTCGCATTTATAACTAATTTGTTTAGGCGTGAATATTCAAATATTAAAGCCGCATCTCTCTCCATATACGCTTTTATAACCGTTTCAACAAATATCAATTGAAGTTTAGAAAATATCAATTAAAATTCAGAAAATATCAATTGAAAATCAAAAATTCTATATAAATTTCCAATTATATTTTCTGAATTTTAAATGGCGTGTTTCTGAATTACAAGTGAAGTTGTCTGATTTAGAAATGATTTTTTGTGATTTTGAAATTTTGTCTATGCAAATCTATATTTTCTGGATTCAGTTGAAATTTTATCAATTTAAATTGATATTTTCTGAACTTTAAGTTAGAGTTTCTGAATTTGAATTTATGGTTTCTGAATTTTAAATGGGAAAACTGTATTTCAAATTATATTTTAGAAATGGATGCTTAACCAAAAAGTTATTTTAGTAAGATATTAAAGAGAGAGGGAGATATATAAGAACTACACTTAAACTGGGAGAAACACTTTTCTTTACTTTGTCCCCCAAAACTAATTACTGATATTTATTTAACCCAAACCACAACATTCAGAGGTTTTGCATACCAAAAAAAAATCAATTCACTAGTGCACACAATTTACATTTTTATTTCTACCCATTTAATACAACACTGTCTATGTTTATTCCCCTTTTGTCACAACTGTTCTCAGATTTTACTACTATTTCTAGCTGCATTAACTTCTATTACTTTTCAAATATAATAAAGAATATGCAGAAGAAAGACCTGAGGGAATTTATACCCATTACTACTTTACCTGCTGATTCTGCTGACTGGAATCGAAAAAGTAGTGGAAAATGTATATAAAATATTCTTAAACTAGTTTCACCACTTGTTTTGTTATTTAGTTTATGTTGTGTTTTTTTTATTATTTTGTTTTCTTTTGTAGTTGTATTTCAACAAAACAGAAACAAAAAATTACTTGTTTTAACACCTTGTCTCTATAAAAAGTTGCTTTACCATAAAAAATACTATGACGCATAATCGAGAGAAAGAAGAAAAAGAGAGAAAGATGAAAAAATTAAAAAAAGAGTTGCCAATATACAAGAGAAAATTATGATTTATTAATTGAATATTAAAAATAGAGAAAAATTAGTTATATTTGTTATGTTCTATCTCTTTCTCAAATTTATGCAGCATTTTATTGAAACTAATAATACTCTTTCTAATAAACAAGAGTATTAAAGTATTGTTTATATTCTTTTGTTATTTGTATTCTTATTTGATTTATTTCGTTTATTTCACGAATTTTTAAACAATGTCTTCGTTTTTTGCCGTCGTCTTCTTCTTCTTCGCATTTGTTTTGTAATTGCTTCCCTTATTATTTAAAACTCTCTCTCTCTTTCTCTTACTTATTGTATGCTTTTAAAATTCTAGAGTCGTTCTCGTTGTTGATTTTTTTTCTCCCCTTCTTGCTTCAGTGCATGTGTTTTTTGTTTCCTTAGCAAGGTCGTTTGCGTACACAAATTCAACATTACTTGAAGGTCGTCCTTTTTTTGTGTCTGCGGCTGATGTGATGATGATGATGATGACTGTATGTGGTGTAGATGTGCTCTGCTGTGCTGAGCTGTGTGCCTCGGTTTTAATAAGTTGAGACGTAGAAGAAGAAGCAGCTGTAAAAAATTATGACGGTGATTTTGTATTCGTTGTGTTATTATTGTTGTCGTCCCTCGCTGACGTTGTTTAGTCTGTTTTAATTTTTATTTGATTCATTGTGTTTAGGTTTTATTGTTGTTGTTATTATAGTTCTCATCTCTTAATGTTTTTGTTGTTTTCGGTATTTATATTCGTCTTTTAATTGTAATTATTTTGATATCAGTTCAATTGTAGTATTTTTTCTTATTAATATTTTGCAGTTGCGCTTACGATTGCTTCAAAAAAATCTCTACACACGTGAAATTTTTGGTTTTGTATATTCTTATTTTTATTATTAGCGTTTGTATTATCATTTCTTTACACCCTCATTTTTTGTACAGTAAAAAGCAGCTGGTAATTCACTGCTTTCAAATATTACGCCGCTGCTTTAAAATTGTTTTTTTTTATCATTATCAAGTTTAATTATAACAGAGATAAGTGAACGCTTAACGTATGTTTGTAGGTGTATGTGTGTGTGTTTAATTATGTGACGTTTGGTAATTTAAACAATTTGACGTCGTGCAAATGTCAGTTTTTATGATGAATGACAAACAAGGTAATGTAAATGTCTTAATTAATTAATATTTGTTTGGAAAATATTATTGTTAGACTTATATGTACTAATTCTGTCCATTTAAAAGGTTTTTAGTTACCAATCTGAGCTTGTCTCAGTCGCACAATTTAAGAAAAGTGAATAGACGCCCTAAATCCTAATGGCTCTGATATCTACATATATGTAGGGGTCATATATTTTCGAGAACTATAAAAAAGGTAAAAGTAAAGGGGTTCTTGATACATTCTCTGCTCAAATTTTTTTTGTTTATAAGTATGTACCAATACTTAGGGGTTGCCCTCTATGAATGCAGTGCATTGTGTGAATGTCAGGAAAATAGTTTATGAGGAGGAGGAAAGAGGAAGTAGTATTTTTGAATATTAAACTTGAATTTCCCTATATTATAGTTGCTAGGGAAGACCTCTGTGAGGAGTTTATTTCATATACGACTAATCCGACTTATGAACGAATTGTCCCTGCAATGTGTTTTGCGATTCACTGGACAATCGACCACAAAGGAATGGCCTACACTGGACAAGCGAGTATTCCGGATAAAAACCGGGCCCGAGGAATAAGTTCACTTATCTCAGCAGAGCTTATCCCATGGTAGTATCGATAGAACAATGTCACACAACCCACATTGCGTCGATGCTCCAATAAATCAATAAAACTGGATATCCTACTGTCATTGATAAGCGACAAAGTCCTTCTTTGAACACGGTCCAAAAGTTCCCAAATAGACCTTGAAACACCTGCCCATATATGGGAGTTATACTCCAATTTCGGCCGAATATAGGTGGTATAGATAGTAAGAAGATCGGATGGGGTGAAGTACTTCTTGCACCGTTTTAAAAAAACCTAAACACTTCAATGCTTCTTTCAACACTTCAAAAATGTGTTTATTCCAACGAATATCACACTGGATTATCATGCCCACAACATCAAAAGTTTTCGATTCCTCAATATTGATACCCTCTAATTGGACAGATAACGCTGGAGACTCCACAACCCTATGAGTAATCACACAACATTGGGTCTTATGTGCATTAAAATCTACCCCAATTTGTACGACACCACTACAAAAACAAACGAGAGGTCCCGATTAAGTCTATCATTCATGATTTGCCTCCTGACCCCGACCTCTAAGATGCTTGGCCAGCGATCGAAGGAAAATGAATGACAAATGTAACTGTCATCAGCAAAAAGAGTAGATAGGGCTGAAAATTAAACCGTGAAGGTCATTAAGAAAGAGAAGAGGAGAAAGAACGGAACCTTGAGATCCCGTCTATTACAACACGTATAAAGCGATCTCTGAGACAGCTCGAAATAAATCGAGAGAAATCATTACCGACACCAAAAGCAATTAGTTTTGACAAAAGTGCCAGAGCAATCACCTTGTTCTCACCGAACCGGTAAATGGACCAACGTTCCGAGAGGAACGCAAACAGGTCTCTCGTAGAACGGCTTCTACGAAAGCCATACTTTCGATCGCTCAAAAGTTAATTTATTTCCAGATAATTCACAAGATTGTAATTTAACATGTAGTTCTTATCCTTTTTGAGGCCCCTCAGTCTAAGCATTTTAGAATATTTATAGTTTAAAGACGTATTAATTCTGTGTTACGTACATTTTTAGTGTCGGGTTTACTGAATATACAGATCTCTGTGGGTGAATGAGTGAGTGTGAGTGAGGTGTATTCCAGTGAGAGTGTTCTGCGTCGATCAAAACAAATGGTAGTCGGACGGAGCAAGATCTGAACTATAAGGCGAGTGAAGGAAAACTTCCCAACCATTGCTTTCGAAATAATTTTTAACCCGTCTTGTAACATGTGGCCGAGCGTTATCATGATAAAATATTACGGCTGCATGTCTGGCCGAACACTCCTGGCGGTTTTCGGTTATTGCTCGCTTGGAACGATTCAACTGTGATTGGTGCAGGACTCCTGTGATCGTGATAGAGCATTACCTTTGCGCCATGGATATTCGGCTTTGGCGTTGATTTGGCTGGTTGGCCGGGCTTTACATACGATTTATTGCGCTTCGGGTTGTAGTAATGGATCCATTCTTCATCGCCAGCACCAAATTACTTCGTTTTACTCAAGCAGCATTTCGGACATGCTAAATCGTCTTTCACCGTCTCTAACCTTCCAATCTCATGATATTCAATTTTCTTGATTTTGGATGAATCCTGTTGCTTGCAAACGTTTTGAAATTGCTGCTTAAATGAGGTTTTTTCCTGAGTTTGACAAGAATCTTTATCGAGTTCATCACCTTAAAACTTTTTGGGCTGACCTCGGCGGTCTTTGTTTTCTGTGTCACCATTTCTGAACCGCAAAAAGCATCTCTCGCACGTTGAAACCGATGGATTGCTTCGGTGAGCAATCGATGTGCTTCAGCTGCACTTTTTTTCAAAATGAAGAATTAAAGCAAAACTTTTTGCAAATGATGCTTTGCCTAAATTGTCAGCACTTTAATTGAGCTCATTCCCTTTCTATCCAGAAATTAAAGTCGATTAAGGATATTCAGTTTTAGTCATTTTATATTTTCCGAAAGCCATATTATGTTGTGGGCAAAAAGGGGGTCAGTAGAAAATGGAGCATCTGCCCCATGAGCAGTGGTATAAATATGCTTGAAAAGCTACAATTTAGCCGTGGTTGTATCCATTACAGTTTGGCTGTTTGCTGATCAACTTGGTCAATGAATTTGATGCAATCCATAGCAACCGTACTGCTGATGTTAACATTCATAATATTTTCGAGATCCGCATTTTAATATAGGGACTTTTGTGATGATGTGGATTTCTTACTTGGAACAGATTTCTTTCACTACATTTTTTTCGAGGTACTGAACTTGAAGGTTATTGTTATATCAACAGTGATCTAACTTCATAAAATCAAATAGAAAATGTATTATAAATTAAGAAATATACTCTGCTTAACAACTGAGAATTATTCCTACCAACAAAATTTCTGCATAAGCACATTTAAACATGATCAAACATACTCAAACACGCCTTATTTTGTATCAAAAACCCGATACCAACAAACATACCAAATAGGTTATTTATAAAAGAAAGAAAAAAAAGTGTCAACGACCGACAAAATCCAACTAAAAATAAAAAATTTCTATACGAAAATAAAAACGAAAAAAAGAAAGAACGGTTGGAAAACAGCATAATAATGAATTAAAATACATACAAATAAATTAAAGGTACGTTAACCTTAACCGAATTTCGTATTTAAATGTTAATATATTGTTGAGAAAGCACTTTAAAGTAATGAAATCTTTTTTGTAAAAAAAAAAAAATAATAATTTAATTTCCTAGCGATCAAAATTACCCTGCGGGAAAAGAACCTATCACAGGACATGACACAGGTCACGTGACCGGTTCATTGTGATAGGGATATGTATTTTCGAAACCGTTCCAGTTTCCACCTATCACGGGACAGGTCACAATCCCCAACTGTACAAAAAATACTAACAATTCATTAAATTTTATCGGCCCTGCAGCAAGAATACTATTAGAAAAATTATTGTAGAAGGTGTAAAGTCCATTTAAAACTAATAATTTTAGAACAAATTCTAAAAATTTTACTTGATAAAAATCTTTAAACTCTTTGGAAAATGTTTTAAACCTCTGGAAGGAGGAAAAAGAAGAAATGTCTCCTTAGGCTGGAAACACATAACTTAAAAATATGTGTTCCCCAGGGTAGGTACATTTTGGAATTTTCGCCAGGAACATGGTATATCTGGGGGTTCAGGGGGGGAAAGTCTTTCTCTTAATGACCAGCGATTGAGTTAGAAATATGTGTTCCCCGGATTATGGGATAATTAACTGAAAAGGAATATTTTGGAACTTTCGCAAGGAACTGGGTAAAAATGGCTAGAATTTTAAGAGGGAGTGGAATTGAAACACTAAAATTGGGGGAAAAAATGGAATGGAACTGGGAACGAGCGGAAGTTAAACACTACGCAAGTGGAACGTGGAAAGAATGAAATTGAAACACTATGCAAGGGGAACGAAATTAAATGATACGAAGAACAAGTGGAATTAAAACACTAGAAAGGCAACAAAGTGGAATTTAAAGGGGAACTAAATGGAGCGGGTAACGAGTAGAATTGAAAAGCTATGCAAGGGGATCAAAAGGGAATTGAAAAATGAACGAGTAAAGTTGAAGCACTAGACAAAGTTTAAGTGGACAGCGGACGGACGGATTGAAAGCGATTCTAAGTCGATTGGTATACATAAGGTGGGTCCAGGTTAAAATTGTTTGTTTGTTACAAGTAACAGCGCAAATTTATACCCTCCCCTCTCTCTATAGTTGTGAAGGGTTTCAAAATGCAGATGAATAAAATTTCATCGCAATCAATATGAATGTAATGGTAATGAAATTATACATTTTTAAGTTCATTACACCCATGTTCATTAGACCCATGCTTGTTAGATGGGGATTTGGATAACAGGGAAAAGTAAAGGTAAAAATGGGGGTTCAAAAAAGAGGAAGCCTTCCCCTAAATGCGCTTTGGCTAGAAAACTGAAATTTAAAATATATGAACTCTGGATTGATTTACTGAAATATAATTTCTGAAACTTTCAAAAGCTGCCCTGAATTACTGAGCAAAATCGCTAAAACTAGGTGCTTCAAAGACATCATCTGAGAAGGGATTTTTGAAAATGCTTGTGGGTAGGGGAAAATCTCCCTTTCACTGCCATTAACATCATGCTGCAAAACCGTTAAGCAAAAAATTTGCAACTTAAATTTAAAATAAAAGTTTAAACAAATTTATTCAAAGAAAAAAGTCCTTAGAGGAAGGAATTCAGTTTTCTTCTTAATATATTAATACGATTTTACCCTTTATAAAATCGTTGATTTATTTACCTTTTAAATAAATCGAGTTCTTTCTATATTGCAAATAATAAACACTGTTTGAAATTATTTATAGCTCTATTTATTTATAACCGTCACTAAAAATTACAGAAATACACTTTAATAGAACACTTTATTTACACGATTTAGATAAACTTTAGTTCTTCACACTTTGCGTTTTACTTATAAACTGGACTACTTTGCCACCCTGCTGGCGTTTTTATATATGCGGGTTAAAATAACTAGAATATGGCAGCATCGTCTGGAAGCTGCACACTGGCAACTTTGAGAATGTTCTTTTACAGTTTGACATAAGAAACATTAGTTATGGTGAAGGGTTGCCATTTAATTGTTTTACATTTCAGGGCTAACATATGGGGATTTGCATTTCTACGATTAAATGGAATTTCTGTAACAATATTTTGTTATTTTTAACGATGTATCGTGCTTTTAAGCTATTTTGAATAAAAAAACTACTTATTATTTGTTACAGTGTAAATTAAACTTAAGAAACATTGGAATTGCTAAAAGAAAATTTCAAAATATTAAACATTATTTCAATTTAAATATATTAACTAATAAATTCTTTTAAATCTCTGTTTGTTGCTGATTGTCTTTCAGTTGTTATTGGTTTAATATAACAAGAGGAGTCCAGTTAATTGAGCATAACATTAAAAATATCGAAACCATCTCTTTTTGAAAAAAAAAAAAAATTCAAATATTATAAAAAAAGGTGCTAACAAATATAAAAAAATATTTGGATGAAATATTTAACCTGTCAAATACTTTTTATTAAATCCTACACATGTAAAAGTCTTTATGGTTAAAAAAAATATGCTAATTGAACAAAAAAACAAATAAAATAAAATAATTCATTTGTCATCAATTTCGACATTTATTTCAATTTAAAGGTCATTGTCTAAAATAAAATGTATAAAAAAAAAAAGAATTTACATTTACAACAATTTAAGTTTTTTTTTTTTTACTTTTTCCGAGGAATAAATTATCACAAAATAATGTATGTTAGCAATAAAAGCGTATATGTACAATTGTTAAATACAACAATGTACTGTTGTCATCTGTCAAATATATACCAAAGAAATACCGCAATGTATATACGAGTAGTTAAGGGTATTATTACTTTTTTTTATTTGAATTAGTTTTATACTTAAGACATTTTAAAGAAATCTGTCATTTTTCGAAATGATTAATGACATGTTAATGTCATTTTAGTTTGAATTTGTTATTGAAATAGTTTTTACTTTTGACATCATAAGATTTCTCAAATTTTTTAGCAACTAATTAGGTATTTTTTTCCTTAAGGAAATGTCAATTAACTATTTAAGAATTACTTTTTTAAATCAAGTATATCAATAGCAAAAACAAATACATTCCATATTTCTTTCAATATAAATAATAAAATAATAATAAAAAAATGTTTTAAATATCAATTAATTCTACTAGATAATTTTCGGACAACATTATAGTGAAAATTTACATAAACAATTTCATTATTTATGGCGCCCAAACGTGAAGCCATGTGACTACTTAAACATCTTCACTGAGTTGCTTATAAAATATCAATATATATAGGGTCCGCCAAATAACTTTTTTTTTTTGAAAATGCTATAAAAAAAAACTACTGAATATTTCAAAGTTCTTTTTTTTATTTGAAAGTACAATCCTTCCAGGTAAATAATGAAAAATAATTTCATTCAAATGGCTGCCTCGGCTGGCCATGCAGTAGCCTACACGATCGGTCCAATTTTTAACCACATTATCGATTGTGTGCAGCTGTATTTCACCAATGGCTTCACGAATATTGTCCTTTAAAGCGTCAATTGTCTCTGGCTTGTCGGCGTAACACTTATCTTTGACGGCACCCCACAAATAATAGTCCAACGGTGTCAAATCGCAGCTCCGAGATGGCCAAACGACATCAGCTCTGCGGCTAATAATGCGATCTTCAAAAACAGGGCGCAAAACGGCACGTAGCGCCGTCCTGTTGAAACCAAATGTTGCCAATATCCTCCTCTTCAATTTTTGTGAACAAAAATTCGTTCAACATGGCGCGATAACGATCGCCATTGACTGAAACGGCCACTCCTTGCTCATTTTCGAAGAAAAATGGCCCAATTATGCCTCTGGACCAAAATCCGCACCAAACAGTGACTCGTTTTGGGTGCATCGGCTTTTCAAAGTATGCGTGCGGGTTTTCTGTGCCCCAAATACGACAATTTTGCTTGTTTACATACCCGCCAAGATCAAAATGAGCTTCATCTGAAAAGATGACATTGAAAAGATGACATTCTGCAACATTACCATGATTTTCAAAGTAATGTCGCAATATTTCCCAGCGTTGTTCAAGCGTATACAGGTTGGTTGAAAAGTTCCTGCGCTCACCAAGAGATGGCACTGCTAGCTCAAAACTTTTTTTTCTCACGTTGGTATAACTGTCCTGAGAACACATGCAAAGTTGCAAGTCATTCTGTCACTTCTTTCTTTGTTTTCAAGCCATTTGAAGTTGACGTGTCATTGATTTTTTTTTAATATGGAAAAAATTGAATATCGTGCAGTCATTTGATTTTTTGTTTTGAAGGGTTTAAAAGCTGGTTAATTTAAACGTGGTTGTACCAGCCTTAAAGACGATCCACGCGAAGGACGACCAAAAACTGCAACCACAGCAGAAATCATTGAGCAGGTACATAATATGGTTAGTGAAGATCCAGGTTTGACTAAGCGTGAAATTGCTAATGCCATAGGCATTTAAGATGAACGAGTACTCCATATTTTACATGAAGAATTACGTATGAAACAAACTGTTTGGAAAGTTAGTGCCGCACACATTAACAATTCAACAAAAACTGGATCGAAAACAAATTTCTCAGCGTAATTTGGAGCGTTTTATGCCGAATAAAACCGACTTCTTGCGTCGTTTTATAACTATGGATGAGACTTGGATCTACCACCTTGATCCTAAATTGAAACAAGAACGTTTACAGTGGACTGAAGCTGGTTGTTCAGCTCCAAAGCAGGTGAAGTCACCACGATAAGCAAAGAAGGTTATGGCATCAGATTTTTGGGATGCAAAAGGAATTTTGTTGATTGATTATCTTCAGAAAGGTAAAACAATCAACTCGGAATATTATTGCAGCCTTTTGGATCAGCTGGATAAAAAAATTCATGAGAAATGACCTGGTTTAAAGAAGAAAAACATCATTTTTCATCAAGACAACGCACCTGCTCACAAAAGTGTTTTGATGATGGCTAAATTCAAAGATTTAAAGTACGAATTGCTTGCTCATCCACCGTATTCACCAAATTTGGCTCCCAGTGACTACTATCTCTTCAGAAATCTCAAACAATTCCTTCGTGGAAGGCATTTTTCGTCGAATGAAGAGGCCATAATAGCCGTAGGCGGTTATTTTGCAGAGCTTCCGGAAAACCATTATAAGGATGGGATAAAATTATTGGAAGATCATTGGAACAAGTGTATTGAGCTTCTAGGAGATTATATTGAATAAAAAAATATATTTCGTAACAAAAACTATATTCTTTCATTTCGAGCGCAGGAACTTTTCAACCAACCATACACAACCATATTCGTTCAGTGGAAGGATAAAACTAATTATCTGTCAAATCAGACATGAGCTAAGTGTTACCATTCACGAAATAAGCACTGGTTGAAAAAAAAAAAACGTTAGATGGCGGACCCTATACAAAGTTGATATCAAAGATAATAAAATCTTCTTTAATATCTAGATGTATTTTTTTGCCCCCTATGTTAGGCAAACTCACTCAAGACCACTACACTCACCAAAAAAAGTCTAAAAATTTTGCTGTTATTACGGGAAATTTTGCTGATTTGAGCCCAGTGGTATTTTTTGGTTATCTTAGCAACACATGTCTGCTAACGAATCGAGTTGCTACAATCAGCAAAAAAAATTTACTAAATATTAGTAATATAAGTACAAATAAATTAGTATAAAAAATAAGTAAGCGCTACATAGTTGCAACATGATCACTGCTGGCTGCAATCGGGTATGGTTGTCACAAGCATATTATTGATTGTCTAACCATCAACATGTTCGCAACCATCATTATTATAGTAAATATTTCACTATTTTATGATTGACACCTTCTATTTTATAACATGATTGGCTGTAACCATACTGTGTTAACAAAAATTCTGACGATGAAAAAAATATGATAATTATGCAACCATAAAATTCTGGCAACAATCAATGAATAATTGTACATCAAAGAAAACATGACTTTGACATTTACAGCCCTAATACGAGTATTGTCTTGTTTTCATAAAAACCAAAATGTCTAAAAAAACAATCATATTTTGCTAACTTAAACTGGACAAATATCAGATGGGTAGAAAATACCTTTCATGTGGCATTAAAACATTTCATCAATTGACCTATTAAGATCTAATTTATTTTTTTTTTAAATTTTAGAAGAATTTTTTTGAGGGTTTTTTTGAAAATTCCTTATACATGTAATATTATTTACAATAATCAATTCATTGTCAAAAAGATTCTATATAAAGATTTTATATGGATCATATTATGATAATCCAGAAATCATAATATAGTTATGGGGACCATAATGTAATAATATTTTGAGCATACTATGATTACCTGCAATCATATTATGATAAATTCAACATCATAATATGGTAATTTTTGGATCATAATATAACTGTAGGGTCAATATTATGGTAAAATTATAGATATTTTATTATCATAATATATAATAATCATAATATATAATAATATAATATGATAACCATAATATAGTAAGACTATGGTTGGCACAATTATAAACTAAAAGATATATGATGCTCTTCGAATATGATTCTCCCAACCATGTTTTTTCTTTGCGTGTACTAAATTTTATTAAATTGCCTCAATGAATTGTAAAATATAGATTTTTTTTTAAACTAATAAAAATGCTCAAATTGACTGCATTATTTTTAGATACACTTGATACACTTTAAAGTTGCTAATTTCTTTGATATTAAAAAATAAAAATGTTTTTGGGTTTTAAGGTCAAATTTTAATTCTTTTAATGGCTGATTTTTAAAACTAAAAAAGTTATTAGTGCTATTTTAAGTGGATCTCCTATTTTTAGATATGAGTCGGTTGTGAAAAGTATTATCACTTTCGATTCATTTTTTTAACCTATGTAGCATTTTAATTTTTAGAAATAAAATTTCCTTCAATATCCACTTTTTTAAAAATAATAATTTTTTTTGCTATATTTAGCAAATCGGTTTTCAAAAATTTCAAAAATGATTTCTGAAGTTAGCAAAAAAAAAACTCTGTAATTTGTAAAATGTAAATTGCAAAAAAGTTTACTAAATAATAATTTGTTTACTAAAAATCAGTATCAAAATAGTAAAGTGGGATTGAAAACCGTTTACAAATTTTTCTACTAACTTTTTTTCTGAGTGTACTCTCAAAGAAAATGGTTAAAATTACCATCAAAATAGTAAAGTGGTATTGAAACCAGTTTACAAATTCTTCTACTAACTTTTTTTCTGAGTGTACTCTCAAAGAAAATGGTGAAAATTGCCATCAAAATAGTAAAGTGGGATTGAAAACCGTTTACAAATTTTTCTACTAACTTTTTTTCTGAGTGTATTCTCAAGGAAAATGATTAAAATTACCATATTTTTTATTATCTAGAGGTTATTATTTATGGCGCCCAACATTCAGTCATAGGCTTAATTAAAATATATGACTTGCTTTCTGAAAAAGAAAAAAAATATATATTGCTATAACCATTTCAACAACAATCTACACCGTGCCACATACACTCATAATAATTCATGCATAAAAATACAAAATTAATGTTAAAGCAACAAAAACGAAAAAATGTCTAAATAACAAAAATTTTCGTAAAATGAACAAAAATTGATTTATTTTAAGAAAATTTTTGTTATTTTGACATTTTTTTCGTATTTTTATGCATGAATTGTTATGAGTGTGGGATATTTTGTGTAGCAAAAAAAAAAACACATAATGGGAGCTTAGAAATGTTATCCTGTTATTTGCAAAATCAACATTTTACGGACCGTAGATTTCACATAAACTCCAATACACCTCTCTAATCTATCGGTTTCTAGTTCCATAGTCATGAGGCAATAAATTCTTTAAACTACACCGTTTAGAAATTAACACTTTCAGTTAAAAGATTAGAAGAAGTTTTATTTTAAATTTTATTTCAATTGTTACTCCAATGCTTCTAGATATTCGGGTTAAATAATCCTTCATCTAGAGGCTCCATTTCTTCTTATCACTCTCATCTAGAATCCAAACTAGAGTGGTAAACCCTTTTTTTCAGACAGAGAATGAATGTTGTATAGATTATTGGGATTTGAGTAAAGATTTAACTTTTTTTCTGATTTTTGCACCTTTTTAAATAATCTGGCTTGCAAGTTTGCATTTTTCGCATCAATTTATATCTGCATTAAAACCCTGTAGGAAGCCTGGGGTCAAGTGTCTACAAGTCACCACTTTTGTCGACTATTTTGGTTGACTTTTTGGTGACATGTCCACAAAGCGTCTATACTTTTTACATTCCTTTTTTGTAGCTGCAAAGCTGTGCTTGTTCTTGTTGTTTTATTGTTTTATTTTGTTAAAAAAACATGTGCATAACTGCATGCAAAATTTAAGCTTTTAATAAAAATATAAAGAAAAATTAATTTAAAAGTTAAATATACAAATTGGAACAAAATATATAATTAGCAAAAGAAATTACAAAAAACTTGTGAAAAAAAACAATCAATTTTGTACAAAAATAAAAATAACAAGAAAGAGGCAACAATTTTTAGTGAAAATTTAAACTCTAGAGATTTCGTGAAGGCTGATGAAGATTTTATGGATCCTGTGGATGATTTTGTGCAGTCTACTCCAAAATTAAATTTACACGAAAATTTTTTTTTTTAATGAAATTTATAAAAAAATGTTTATTATAAAATATCTAATTTAACAAAATAAATGCACCTGTTTAATTTTGTTTCCTTCCTACACGCAGAGAAAAAATATGGTTGCAACATGATCACTGCCACATTATTGAGCTTGCTGCAATCGGGTATGATTGTCACAACCATGTTATTGGTTTTTTAACAATCAACATGGTCACTACGATCATTATTATAGTAAATATTTTATTATTTTATGATTAACACCTTCTATTTTATAACATGATTGGCTGTAAACATACTGTGGTAACAAAAATTTTGACTATGAAAAAAATATGATAATTATTGCAACTATAAATTGCTGGCAACAATCAATAAATAATTATACATCAAATTAAACATGACTTTGAAATTTACAGTCATAATATTTTCTTGTTTTCATAAAAACCAAAATTTTATCAGTTTAGTCAGTTTGTTTTTACTACAAAATGTCTAAAAGAAATAATCATATATTGTTTACTAAAACTGGACAAATGTCAGATTGGTTTTCTACCTTTCATGTGGCATTAAACAATTTTCATTGACCCATTAAGATCCAGTTAATTTTTTTTAGCTTTAGATATTTTAAATGGTTTTTTTTTCGAAAATTGCTTATACATATAAAATTATTTACACTTATTAATTTATTGTCAAAAAGATTCTTTATAAAGATTTTATATTTTTTAATTCGTTTCAATAAAAGCAGTAAGAAACATTCCTTAAAAAAATATATTTTTTAATTTATTTCTTGTAAAAGTTTTTACAAAATTAATAAAATATTTTTTTATAAGTAAAAGTCTGTAGAACTCAAGATTTTTTTTTCGAAAAGATTTTTCTTACACAAAATATTAGATATTTATAAATTTATCTGATAAAAACTTTTTTAGATTCTATGGACTTTTACTTAAACTAAAATTCAACATCATAATATATTTATTTAGAATCATAATATGGTAATTTTGGATCATAATATAACTGTAGTGACCATATTATAGTACGACTATGGTTGTCCCAATCATAAACCCAAAAATATATGATGCTCTTCGAATATGATTGTCCCAACCATGTTTTTTCTCTGCGTGTAGTGTAGAAATCAAGTAAAAAGTTCCAAAAGTGTAGACTGGAATTACTAAAATGTACAAGTGAATCTCTGGTTCCAATGTCAACACCTAGTCCATAATTGTGTAAATTCGCAATGACACGCACATGTTAAATGTCTACAGCCGAAAGCTTTGGCTGAGGCATATTAAGTCAGTAGTACTGTTGACAAAGTCAATAGTGAATCAGTACAGTTTCACTATCGACATTTGCTACAAGGAAGAAACTAAAATTATTTCTCCCACCTTAAGATCCAATTACTAATCAATTTATGTTCTTTTATCTTCTTTCATTTCAGTTATTCCCACAACATGATACTACATCAACGACATTTATCTAAATTTTATAAAAAAAAACTAATGCACAAAATAATTTACAACTAAAAAGACTAAAAATTTTATATAAAGAAGAAGAAGAAGAAAAAACATAATCCAGGGGGCATGGATCGCCCTCTTTTATATAACACAAAAGACTTTAAATCAATTTTAGAAAAAAAAATAAATAATAAACTTTTTCAATTAAACCAGACAAATTAAAATGTCGACCATAAAAACAGAAAATTTAGCAGGAGCAGCGATGGTTACAACTACCACGACCAATGCAACAGGCAGTGGATTGGGTGGCGGGGGTACCACATTTCAATTACCCATAAATATGAGCAATACAGGGACAGGCAATGGAGGAAGTATAACGACAACGACATGCACTACTACCACAACGAGGAACAATGTATCTGTAACAAATATAAAATGTGAAGTGGACGATGGTGCAACATCATCTTCATCTACAAATAGCAATATTGTGTCAGTGGGATTTTATAATGGTTCAAGGGGTGTTACAACGGGTGTAGTAGGCAGTGCAAGTGTTATAACATCTGGTCATGGTATTAGAATACCAGTTACAAAAGCTGAGGATTCTGATTCGGAAACAGAACTAACAAATATTGAAAATTTAAAGGTAACCCGAAGAGTAGCATCATCTAGTACAACTACAAATCATCATAATGGTCCTAGGCCTATGTCTTGGGAGGGAGAACTTTCTGAAAACGAAGATACCAGAGAGGCAGAGTTAATGGACACAGATACTACTATGAGTAATGGGGGATCAGAGGAACCAACGAATGCGGTGGCGGTTATAAAAAGTGAAGCTACCACTACGACACCTACGACAATGAGCGTTGGAGGTCCTTTGATTAAATCAGATTCAGAACACACCATGCTAGATGCTCATCATGCTACTGGTGGTGGTATTTATCATCCCAAATTAAAGTTGGCGCCCACACAAAGTGATCCCATCAATTTGAAATATGAACCACCCGATCATGCAGCCTTGGTAAATTCTCCATTAATGGGACGCCAAAAATCTACTACTGCTTTGCCTCATTTACCTGCCAATCCCAGTCCAGATTCAGCCATACATTCCGTTTACACGCATAGCTCACCTTCTCAATCTCCATTGACATCCAGACATGCCCCCTACACTCCCTCGCTGTCACGCAATAATAGTGATGCTTCACATAGTTCTTGTTATTCATATTCCTCCGAATTCAGTCCAACCCACTCACCCATTCAGGGTAGACATCCAGCACCCCATGGGGTATATGGAAGTTTTAATGGAGCTTCTGCTAATACATTACCACATTCCGGGCTCCTCTATCGTCCCATGATGGGAGGACAAACGCCATCCACTCAGTCGGGAAAGCTGGAAGGTGTATCAACAGAAGTTCAAAATCTATCCATGGATGCAGCTTCATCATCGTCCACCTTCAATATGACTACAGATTCTTCGGGACTACCAGCCTCACCGGCAGCTGGTATATCGAGACAACAATTGATTAATTCACCATGTCCCATATGTGGTGACAAGATATCTGGATTTCATTATGGCATCTTTTCATGTGAATCCTGTAAAGGTTTTTTCAAACGTACCGTCCAAAATCGTAAGAATTATGTTTGTGTACGGGGAGGACCCTGTGCTGTCAGCATTACAACACGGAAAAAATGTCCCGCCTGTCGTTTTGATAAATGTCTACAGAAAGGCATGAAATTAGAAGCAATACGAGAGGATCGTACACGGGGAGGAAGATCAACGTATCAATGCTCCTATACCCTGCCCAATTCCATAATGAGTCCTTTGTTAAGTCCCGAACAGCAACAGCAACAACAACAACAGCAAAATTCCAATCAAAATTTATTGCCGGGACAACAGCCCCAATCACAATTACAGCATCAACTGCAGCAACGATTAAATCCTTCCCTACAATCCGGTCATCAATCAAATGGTTTTGGTGGTCTTACTTCTAATAGCATAAAAACAGAGCAAACAGATCCTTATTCCAAGACACCAACAGCTGCTCATTCACCATCTTTAAATGGTTTAAATGCATCGTCTCGCTCACATTCTCATCATCATCATCATCAGCAATCGTCTAATACTTCTGCCAATGCCTCCCATCATCATCATCATCATCATCATCACAACAGTATTCCTCAACTTTTACAAGAAATTATGGATGTAGAACATCTTTGGCAATATACCGATGCTGAATTGGCAAGACTTAATCAACCTTTGGCTTCGTCTTCTAGCTCAACCTCCCTCAATTCAAGTTCGACAGATTCTTCACCAGCTGCCAATCAAATGACCAATCCACTGCTGGCCAGTGCTGGACTATCATCCAGCACAAATCCAGACTTGATAGCACATCTCTGTAAGGTGGCCGATCATCGGTTGTATAAGATTGTTAAGTGGTGCAAAAGTTTGCCATTATTTAAGAATATATCGGTGAGTTGATGTTATTGTTTTCTGTCACAATTTGTACTAAATACTTTTGAGAGACAAATTCTTTTAAATTTTTTTTATAATGAAAATCTTTTACTTTTAGATTGACGATCAAATTTGCCTACTCATCAATTCATGGTGTGAACTTTTACTATTCTCCTGTTGTTATCGTTCGATTGAAACACCGGGAGAAATTAAAATGTCATTGGGCAAAACTATAACACTGCCACAAGCTAAATTAACTGGTTTTCAGGTGAGACTTTATATTAATTGTCAAAAGCAAAAATTGTTTTTTATATAAGATTATTTTCAATGCATTACTTTTAGCCCTGCATTGAAAGAATGCTGAATCTGACAGACCATTTAAGACGTTTAAGAGTAGATCGTTATGAATATGTTGCTATGAAAGTTATTGTATTACTGCAATCAGGTAAGTTAGTATGAAATTTTTGTGAGAAGTATTGATACAAAATAGTTTTAAATTCAATTTATAGATACTTCTGAGCTGCAAGAACCGGTTAAGGTTAGAGAATGTCAGGAAAAGGCTTTACAAAGCTTACAGGCTTATACTTTGGCTCATTATCCTGATTGTCCATCAAAATTCGGAGAACTTTTATTGCGTATACCCGATTTACAAAGAACATGTCAGGTGAGTTGAATGAATATTAACAACAAAAGGTTTTTTATACCCTTCACCACAGGTGGAAGGGTATATATAAGTTTGTCATTCCGTTTGTAATTTTTACAATATTGATCTTAGACCCTATAAAGTATATATATTCTGGGTCCTTATGAAGAGCAAAGTTGATTTAACGATGTCCGTCTGTCCGTCTGTGTGTTGAAATGGGTTTTCCGAAGAACCCAGACATGATGAGGACTTGATTGTTTTTTATTTCTGTTACATGTGATCCATTTCTGTTTGCTATTAAAAATCAGACAGATCGGCTGAGATATTAGCAAAAAACCAGGACTACCTCTAATTTTTCCAGTATAATCCCTTTGTTTAATATGTATGTAGAATTTGACGCATAACAACACATCCATGTGTTAAAATTCTTTTCTTTCATCTCCACCTTTTATACACAAACAACACACCTACAAAGATTTGTCATTTAAATAAAAACTAAACAAATCTCTAATGAACGAAGACTTTTTATATATGTACCTCTTTTAACAATGATTTTGTGTGAGCTTCAATAGCTCAGTTGTCTAGACGCTATGTCACAAATACTTTTTTTGTCTAAGGCCGCGGGTTCGAGGTTCGAATCCCGGTCAGGTCAATTCACTTTTTTTTGTATATTTTTTTTATTAATTTTCTTAAGACTTTTTTTTTTTGTTTATTTTTGGTTTTTTTTTAAACATTTAACAATTAATTTATATAAAATTTTATATTTATAATTAATTAATCCATAAATAGGCTAAAAACATCAACATTTTTGTAAAAATCCTCTAATACAAACAAAATACAAACGTTTTTATACCCTTCACCACAGGTGGAAGGGTCGCGGGTTCGAATCCCAGTCAATTCCGTTTTTTTAGTACATTTTTTTTATTTTCTTAAGATTTTTTTTTCAGTTTATTTTTTGTTTTATTTTATTAATTTAAATAAAATTTTATATTAATAATTAAATAATCCATAAATAGGCTAAAAACATCAAAATTTGTATAAAAACCCTCTGATACATCAAAATACAAACGGTTTTATTTCTATTTTTTGCTCCGATTTAAAAGAATTTATAAAAAGATTCTTAAACCATTTTAGGTCATAACTTATAATAATTTATAAAAAAAAATATAAACTATTTTCCTTCAAATTTTTAAAATTAAGCTAAGAAATTACAAATATTTTTAATAAAAAAGCGAAATAAAATTCCAAATGCAAATTTTCCAGCTAAATCAAACGTTTTTGTAGAAATAAAATAAATCCAGTTATAGTGATTTCTTTTAACGATTTGTTGAAATTCTTTTCTTTCACCTCTTCACCTTTTATACACAAACAACAAACACTATTCTAGAGCTGTAATATGACCTATGGTCTTATATAGCAAAAGATCGAAAATCTTTAGTATAACATATTTGCTGAAAAACTCGGAAATATCGGTTCAGATACAAAAAAGTTATGCCCAAAACATAAATTTTTTTAAATACCTATTTTCTGGAACCATAAATTTCCCCGAGTCCAAGTTTTATCACCAAACTAAATGGTTAATTTCCTCTTAAAGGCGTCCGTATATAAATCTGTCCATTTCATATATGTCCATATATAAACTTCAGTTTTTTCCCAACCATGGTGAAGGGTATATAAGATTCGGCATAGCCGAATTTAGCAGCTCTTACTTGTTTTTTTTTTAATTTAAAGTATTTTTTTTTTTTTTGGAGAAAAAAAATACTCTGAATTAAAGAGTTATTCCGTTTGTAACATGTCGAAATATTGGTCTGAGATCCCATAAAGTATATTTGTGATCCTTATGCGATTTCAAGTCGATTTAGCGATGTCCGTCTGTCTGTTGAAATGGCGATCACGTCGTGAAGCCACACGCGGGGGTCTTAATTTTTACCTATATTATTGGACATTTTCCAAAGCATTTTTTAATTGAAAATGAGCAAAATCGATCCAGCAGTTAAAAAGTTATGAGTGAAAATGTTAGGGTACCTCTAAATGTTCCATACAAATCGGTGTATTTTAGTGCAATTTCATATTTTCATATTTTTTCACCAGTCGCTTAGAGGTGCATAATATTTTGTATTCACTTCAAATATTTTTCACCTCAAAAATTTTTTTTCACTACTATTTTTTTTTTTACCACAACAAATTTTTTTCACTTCAAAAATTTTTTTTTATTTTTTTTTTTAGTGATATAATTACAAATTATTTCCTAATTCCCTAACCGAGCACTAGCAACAAAGGCTATCGGCTCGTTGCAGCGAAAACAGACCAGAGCCTCTGGTGGGAATTGAACCCACGACCCCCGCTCTCAAAAAATTTTATTCACCTCAAAAATTTTTTTTACCTCAAAATTTTTTTTTACCTCAAAATTTTTTTTGTCCATCAAAAAATATGTTTTCACATCCAAAACAGTTTTTAACCTCAAAAAATTTTTTTCACCTCCATTATTTTACTTGAAAAAGTTTTTGCATTGTATCAAAAATAGTAGCGAAACTTTTTTTTAAAAATATTAGCCGAATTTAAGCCTTTTTTTTACTTGTTTTAAATTAAAATCACACAAACAACATTTCTACGTTGACAAGCTAATTTTTTTTTTAAAAATCTAAAAGTTGATAAGATATTTTTTTTAAATATAAAGTATTTTATGCATTAAATTTTTTTTTTTTTAAATTATTGCATTTTTAACACATTTTATTTTTTTTACTTTTTCCAGTTGGGTAAAGAAATGCTGTCTATAAAATCTCGTGATGGCGGTGACTTTAATTTATTAATGGAACTTTTAAGAGGAGAACATTGACAAATGCCTTTGTTTATTATTAATTTAACAATTAAATTAACCATTTAAAAGTGGTCGAAATATTTCAAATATGCAATGAAACAAAAATACTAAACCAGTTTTTTTTTAATATTTTCAAACTTTTTTTGTAGAGAGAAAGAAAAAAATGTAATTTTAAAATCAATTAATTTTTTTAAGAAAATAAAATAATAATAATAATAATTAACTATAAAATATATAAAAATATGTGCCTAATACAACAAGAACTTAAAAGATACTGATTTAATATTTAACTAAAAAACTACAACTAAATTGAAATTTAAAAAAAAAAACACACACACAATTTTTGAAGAAATTTTTGCCAAATTTTTTAAATCTTTTAAAAATAAGTATGAAAAAAATATATCTATAAAATTATGTATAAAAAATAAAATTAAACTAAATCCTCGAAGAGACTTGATTTTTTTTAAAAATAATTCTTTAAAATTAATTAAAAAAATAACTAATTAAATATTTGTATTAATAACAAGTAGTTTTAAAAGAGTATTTTTTTATATAATGATAAAAAAAAATAATAATAATTAATTGGAAAACTTATTTTATATTTATAAAACTAACAATCATTATTATAATAAATATAATCTGTAATCTTAGTTTATAAAACTTTTAGTTTAGTTTTAACTAAAAATATTTTATATTTTTTTTAATATAATTGGTTTTATACAAGCAAAGAAAAAATATGATTGAACATGATTGGAAATTTACAAGTTATCATAGTATGATCTTAATGATCATAATTATTATGATCTTAATGATCATAATTTTGACGATCTTAATTTTACGATCACTAATAATGTTATGATCACTGAAGGATAATTTTGTCATTATATTATAATTCTTAGAATCATAATATGATCATTATGTATTTCAATCATTATATACAACTCCATACCGTAATATATTAAAATAATTGTAATTTCATTATCATAATATGATAACAATATTATTTTTTTTATGATGCTCTTCAAATGCTATTGCTTCAACCATGTATTTTCTTTGCGTGTAAGCTAAAAAATTACTATAAATGTTTATTATAAAGCAAAAAAAAAAACTTAATTTCTTTTATGTAATTTGCAAATTTTTGAAAATTTTTATTTTAATTTTTATATGAAAATTGTATATATTTTTTTTTATTTTTGTATATTTTAAGTTTTAATTCTTTACAAAAGCAATTTATTTAAATAAGAAAAAAAAAATCAAACTAATACACATTAATTAAGGCAGCTTTTTCATCAATTAAGATTTTCAGATTGTTAAAAGGTTCTAAGATGAAAAAATAATAACTGAAATTTTTTCCAGAAAAAAAAATAATTTTTTGAATATAAAAAAGTTAAAGAAAAATATTTCAGATTTTATAAAATTTGTTGTTGGAACTTATATATTTGTTCATTAATTCAAAAATAACGTAATAGTGAGGGACCCTTAAGCCACGGAGCTGGTTTCTTTAAACCTCCAAAGCACCATGATGTCTTAACCGAATACCGGCCGGAACATTTTTTTCGTATATGCATTCACAATATTATTTCGTTAAAATTATTCTAAAATACATATTAAATTAATCGAAAATACAATAAAAAAAGGACTACCGATTTTTCATTATATTCAGCCCATTTTATTGTTTATTTTCAATCATTGTTTAATAATCAACAAAAGCAGTAAAAGCCATCGAAATTCGTTTAAAATAACCATCAATTTTTAACTGACAAAACGTAGATTTTTGTGGTTCGTTTTTCAAATTGAAAAATTTTTTTATTTGTATGTAATTTTAAAAACACATCACACACACAAAGATGTATATATTTTTATTTTATATGTGTGTATCTACATTTGAATAATTTCTTGAAATAATTTTGTATGTAAACAAATAATTTTGGTAAAAAAAAAACAAAAAGGAATTATATGAATTTCTATTTTTAGAAACAGAAAACATAAAATTTTACATTTAACTGAAAATATTAAGTCCTACTGATATTAATATTAACTCCTCTGCAAAATTTTTATAGTTTATTTTTTGAATGGCTGATTCAAATAGTTAAAAAATATATTTCTATGAATTTCAATTGATTTTACATTTAAAAATAAACTCTAGGTATTCGATTTTAAATAAACTGCAGTCGGTAACGGAAAATATATTGTGAGTGTGGAACTGAATTTTGGTGCAAAATTCAAAAATCCTGTAAAAAAAAAAATCAAAATTTTTAATTTTTTTTTTGGTTAAAACGGCATTGTCAACTTTTTAGATTTACAAGCGGCTCCGGAAATGTTTATTTCCACTCAATTAATTGTTCCACAAAAAATCAAAAAAGTCAAAGTATAAATTTTGTCAAAATAAAAATTATTTTATAAACAAATGAAAGTTTAAAAAGTTACAAAAATATTATTTCTTAGTAAATAATAAAATGAAGCTAAAGTCCCGTCTTTGTGGGTGTTGTGGGGTAATAGTTCGCGTGTTGGACTGTTACACCGAAGGTTGCAGGTTCGATTCTCAGCGATGTTGCCATCAATAAATTTTCTCTTTCTCATACATATCGCAACGCCCTCCATCGGTGTTCCCTTAGCACTTAATCCCACTGAAGCGAAATAAAATAACAGGGCTATGAACTAAATATAAAGCTTCAACAATTTCGCCAACTCTGCATCAGATGGCGAGCAACAACTGTTCTAAGATTAAATTACAGTGTTGCCATATTTGAAGCCCTTCATCTTTCACCAACTTTTATTTCTTCTATTCTAATCCCCTTCCCACATTAATTTGTACAAAGAAAGCAAAATTTACTGCAAATCACGATTTTTCAATGCTTTTAATTTAAATTCAATTGGTATATCAAAATTTTTGATTTTGACGTTAATTTTTTAATGTCCAACCCTGATTTACCAGTTAAAAATTACTGCAATATTAGTAAAATTGAAAATAGAAATAGAAAAAAAAAAATGTTGAATTTTAACATTCTAAGTTACTTTTTAACAATCTGAAAATCCGCAAAAACAAAATAACATACATTTCATGGTTTTAAATTCATAAAAAATATGGCCAGCAAAATTATAATTATTATAATGATAACTATAATAGATTAAACAATAGATTATAGTTTTAGTGCAATTATAACAAAAAAAAATATTCCAGTGTTTCATAAATTTTAAATAATGTAATCATTATAGATAAACAGACAATTTTAATATTAAATAAAAATAATAATAATAATAAATACTATTAAAATAAAAACCTTTATAGCTGCAATTTTGTATTTTTAAACAAATCCTGTAACAGGATTTAAATTTTCTTTATGATTTTATTATTTTATAAAATAACATATATTTTTTTAAATAAAAATAATTAAAAAAAAACCCCACCCCAAAATCTGAATATAAAATAATTTAATTTCCCCATGGTTAAATTTTACGTAAAAAATGAAATCAAATATTTAATATTTTTTTTTTTAAATTTTGTTATATACCCGTATAAAAATCTGCTTATTTTAAGTTTTTAAAAAATAGTATATTATTTTTATATATAATTTTAATATTTTACTTAATATTTTTTTTTTATTATTATTTTATAAATAGAATATATTAAATTTTTTTTTTGATTAAAAATTTTATATAAAAAATACTTTAAGTGAAAAAAAAAACATTATTAAAAAATAAAAAAATTCTACAATGCAATATTTTTAAAAAATAAAATATTTTTTAAATTATTTTTTATTTTTATTTTATTTTCGAAATGCATATATGATTTAGAAAATTTGTTTTCCTTTTTAAGGAGTTCAAAAAAAATTATTTTTTAGATATTATTGATTTTTCCCCGAGCCATCTTTAGCAGATTTTAAATAATAATATTTGTTTTACTTATTAATTAAAGTCATTTGGATATGTAAATTTGTTTAGCATGTCAAACAGTGTTGCCAGAAAAGTTCTTATATTTCCATTTTTTTAAGTTAAAATACCTAAAAATGCCCAAAATTTATTCTTTAAATTTGTCACCAATTGAATTAAATTTTAGCTAAATCCTCTTTTTATAGAAATAAATAGGATATCCAGCTCAAAACAAAAAAAAAATATAGTAGACTTTTTAAAAACAATTTTAAACTCGTTTGTCAAAATTTGTTAATTTTTTAACTAAAATATACATGTCTGGTTAAAAGCACTTAAATTTTAAAGAGAAATTATTTTATTAAAAAAAAATGATTCAAAAATTATGCAGAAAGGAAAATAAATTTAAGATTAAGATGAAATCTCGATTAATACATTTTTGCAATACTTTTTATATATAAAAAATATCAGTTTATAGAAACTGGCTTAACACGAACCCTTGGTTTCAACGAACTGTTTTTTTCATGTTCCACCAACAAAATATCATCTTTTTCCAAAATAAAAATTTTGTAATTTTTCCTTCACAGTTTTTCCCAATTCTAAATTATTTTAAATGAAACAATTAAATAGTTTCTTAAAAAGTATGCCAAACTATTAATTTAGAAAATCTGATGAAGAAGGTTGCACTATTTTGTGGATTTTCCTTGGAAACATATTAAATATTTCGTGAATAATAAAATATATTAAACAATTTTGAACCCAATTACAGCAAATCTCGCTTATACTGAAATAATTTGACCGGCGCAAATTTGCAATTTATTCAAAATTTCTTCAACACTTAAATTTCTCCCCTTAAAAATTTATCTGAAGTCGAAATCACCATTTGAATTCAAATCAGCTTATCTGGTAACACTGATGTTAACAAAGAGATTAGACCAACAAGATCAAACCAAAGTTAAGAGTGCTGTTAAACAGAGTTTATAAGGAAATCCTTCCTAAAAATAGAACTCGATGTATTTTTAATCGAATAATCAAAACACAACTTGTCAAAATTTATAAAAATTTTAAAAATTAAAAAAATTGCTAAAATTTTAAAATATCGCTCAAATAAAAAACCGTTCAAATAAAAAAACGCCAAAATCGAATAAACGCTAAAATTGGTAAAAAATCTTGCAAATTGAAGAAAAACGGCTCATTGTTAAAAAACGCTAAAATCAAAAAATTGTCAAAATTAAAAAAAAGACAATATTGAAAAAAAATCGCTCAATTAAAAAAATCACCAAAAAAAATATTGTACACATTAACTCGATTTGCTTTCGAGGAATAGGCGATTAAAATTTTATTTAAGCCACTCAATTCGATTAAATTGTTTTTTTTTTGACAATAATTTTGGTGGTTTTTTTAATTTTGAAATATTTTTTAGCTATTTTGGCGTTTTTTTTAAATTCGGTATTAGCGATTTTTTTGTAACATTTTAGCGATTAATTTAAATTTTTATAAATTTTAGCGTTTTTTCGAATTTTGTTTTTCGAGTTTTAGCAAATTTTTTAAATATACGTGATTTTTTCCAATTTGAGGAGTTTAAGCGATTTTTTTAAATTTTGGAAATATTTTAAATTTTGGCGATTTTTTTAAATTTTTCTGTTTTTTCGATTTTGCTGTTTTTATATAATTTTTGATATTGGGTTTTTTAATTTTGGGGTTCTTGTATTTGTAAAAAAAAATCTTCTATTTTGTTTAAGTAAAACTAATTACGTAGTTATTTATTTTCTAATTTTCAATTCGGTATTGGCGATTTTTTTTAATTTTAGCGATTATTTTAATTTTTATAATTTTTAATAATTTTGAGCGTTTTTGATTTTTTTTTTGTTTTGTGTAGTAGCAATTTTTTAATATTGTCTTTTAAAAATTTAGGCGATTTTTTTTTTCAATTTAAGAAGTGTGCGATTTTAACGATTTTTGTAATTTTGCCGATTTTTTAAATTTTACGATTTTGCTGCTTTTTTAAAATTTTTGATTTTGAGTCTTTTTAATTTTAGGTTTCTTGTATTTGTAAAAAAAAAAACTTATATTTTGTTTAAGTAAAACTAATTACGTAGTTCTTTATCTTCTAATTTTTAAAATCGAATAAAGACAGTAGAATATTATGCCCAAATTACTCAATTCGGTATTGGCGATTTTTTTTTTATTTTAGCGATTTTTATAAATTTGAGCGTTTTTTCGAATTTTGTTTTTTGAGTTGTAGCAATTTTTTAACATTGACTTTTTTAAATTTAAGTGTTTTTTTTCAATTTAACGAGTTTTAGAGATTTTTCTAATTTTGGAGATATTTTTAAAATTTTCTATTTTTTCGATTTTGCTGATTTTTTTTTAAATTTTTGATTTTGGGATTTTTCAATGTTGTGTTTCTTGTATTTGTAAAAAAAATCTTCAATTTTCTTTAATTAAAACTAATAAAGTAGTTATTAATTTTATAAATTTTAAAATCGAATGAAAACAGTCGAATATTATTCCCAAATTACTCAGTTCGGTATCGGCTTTTTGGATCTTTTTTTAAATTTTAGCGATTAATTTAAAATTTTGCTATTTTTATAAATTTTAGCATTTTTTCGAATTTTGTTTTTTGAGTTGTAGCAATTTTTTTATATTTGCTTTTTTAAATTTAAGTGATTTTTTTCCAATTAAAGAAGTGTTAGCGATTTTTTTCAATTTTGACGATTTTTCCAATTTTAGAGATTTTTTTTTTTTTTAATTTTTCAAATTTTGATGATTTTTTTTATAATTTTGGATTTCTTTTATTTGTAAAAAATCTTCAATTTTCTTTAATTAAAACTAATAACGCTGTTATTTAGTTTCTAAATTTTAAAATCAAATGAAGAAAGTTATTCCCAAATTATTCAATCGAATGAGACAAAATCGAATGAAACAATAAATCCCAAATTTGTAAATCGATTGAGTAAAAATAAATTAATTCCCCAATAATTAATTTTTGTGATTGACAAATCAAATAATGAAAAACGAGGGAAATAACACAATTTTGTTTTAGATTTTCTTTAATGATCAAATACTGTTTAATTCATTTGAGATTTTTGTATCGGGCTGGTTTTGGTCACGCATTATACAATTTTGTTTTCTTTCAAATTTGAAAATTATTAAAATCTCATTTTATATATTTATTTTCTCATTATGGAGCTCGAATTTGATTTTTTTCTTTTCTATAAAATGTTTTATTATTTTATTCATATTTAATAAAAAAAACCTAAATAAATTAATAAATTAAATAAACATTGGAAACATGGACTGATTACTTTATTGCGCTAAAATTAGAAAAAAAAAATATTTTTTTTCATAATAAAATATAAGAATTATATTAAAAATTTCTTAAATTAACAAAAAAAAAAAATCTTTATATATTTTGTAAGCAATTATTTGCTATTTTGTATAGAAAAATTAATAAAACTTAAACTTTTGTAGAAAAATTAATGATGTTTTTGATAAAAAAAACAAAACTATAAAATTTAATAAAAACTAAATGTTGTGAAAAATTTGAAGTGGTTTTATTTTTAAATAATTACAAAGAATTTTTCAGTTTCCAAATTTTTAATAAAAAGAATTTTTCTAAAAAAAATATTTAGTTAATTTAATGATTAAATTGAGCCCTATTGAATTTTTAATAACATTAAACAAAAATTTAATTGAATTAGTTGATTAAGTGTTTAAATTTATGACACAAAACATAACAAGTGAAACGAAATTTATTTTTTTTTAATTTTTTATTAAAAATTTAAAAATACTGCACCAGAGACTAAACAGATACGACACGAGGTCTTAAAAAATGAGAATGTTGGCAGCATATTTGGAGTTAGAATGAAACAGATATATACACAACAAAAGTAATAAACAATTAGAGCAGTTCCAAATTATTGAAGGTTAGTATTCAGACGGACGGAGAGTATTTTCTTCCCCTAATCCTCAGTATTTTTTTTTTTTGTTTTTTTGCTTCATTGCCATAACAACGAATTTAGATCAAAACAAAAGGTAAAACTTTTTTTAAGCGCATACAAAAGTATGGATATGCAGCAAAAAAATCAAATTCAAAAAATGATATATACAGCAAAAAATAAGATTTTCTTTTCGTAAAATCTAATTAAATGAGTTATTTTTTCTTTTTCTGGATATTGACTTTTTTGGCATATAGGTCAAACTAATAATAAGCTTACGATATTAATACTATTAATTCGTGCATAGAAATTTTTTTTCTTGGTTTCCCATCACGAAAATTATACAATACAGTAGAAACGCGATAATTCGCAAACGCATGGGACCAGCAATATTTTAAGAATTAAAAGGGTTTACGATTTATTGAGATATCGATTTAAAGAGGTAACCCAGCAAAACTTTGGTAATCGGTGTGATATTCTCATGCGTTACCTTGTAATGATAGCTCGTTACCTTTTTCATTATTTGCAAGCATACAGTAATAAGTTACTCATTATTGATTACGTAATATATGATTTATAAATGTAAAGTAATAATTTAAATATTTTTGAAAATCTATTTTTAGATACATTACTTTGTGTTTTTTTGTAAGCAAAAGGGTAATGTATGTTTGTTTTGACAACACTAGCGAAAAAACAAAGCGCAACAATTCATTTAAGTTTAAAGCAATCAAATACTATATGCGTCGATAGCTCAATGGGTAGAGTTCTTGGCTGGCAACCAGAGTTCCCTGGTTCGATTTCCATCTTGACCACATTATTTTTAATTACAAATATTTTAAATAAAATATTTGTAATATTTTTTTTAAATAAAAATTCTTGTGTTTTAAAACTCTATTTTTAGACACATTACTTTTTCCATTCTCGTAACCATATAAGTAACCCCTTACATTATCACCTCTAAAGTAATGGATATCATCGCCTGTAAAATTTATCAATGAAGTAAGGTGTAAAGTAATCCATTGGCCCCTATTGCTTTACATTACTTTACCCATTATTTGGTAATGTGTAGTTTTGATGGGAAATTAAAAAAATTACAAATTAAAGGTGTTTTTTATTTTTGTATTACATATTTTCTTGGCTTCGTAATTTTGTATTAATTCCTTTAGTTTCTCTCTCCATTCCACGCAAATATTATCATCAACCGCTAATTTTAATGAAATATTTTAAATGAAATATTGTTTTTAAAATGGTTGAGCCAACCACTGCTTGCTTTGAAGTTTAATTTTTGGTGAAAAATTTTTTCTCTATTAACATTGGGCCGCCCACAGGAATATTAGACTGCCGACATTGCGTAAGCGATAATATCTATATATATCTATATCTGGGAATTCAGGCCTTTTTGACGATTTATTTACTTTTAATTTTCCAAGGTGCTTGCAATATAAATTTTCTCTTGTGCAGTATTGAAGTAAGTGTTGATGGAGCGATTTAAAATTCTTTAGCCTGCAATAATTTGTTGCTTTTTCAACACATATAATATTGTGTGACCGCTTGATTGACATTTTTACGCGACTGAAAAAATCTGATCAACAGAAAGCACAAAAAATATCATTGATCAAATTAACGGTAATAATATGTAGCTAATGATATTTTTCGAAACGTTATTCTTAAAAATTTTGCTTGTCCATTACGAATTGTACAGTTTGTTTGAAAAGTTCCTGCGCTCACCAAGAGATGGCACTGCTAGCTCCAAACTTTTTTTTCTCAAGTTCGTATAACTGTCCTGAGAACACATGCAAAGTTGCGAGTCATTCTGTCAATTCTTTCTTTGTTTACAAGCCATTTGAAGTTGACGTGTCATTGATTTTTTTTTAATATGGAAAAAATTGAATATCGTGCAGTCATTAGATTCTTTGTTTTGAAGAATTTTAAAGCAAAGGAAATTTATGAACAATTGTAAGAAGTGTATAAGGAGTCCTCACCTTCAAAACGCACCGTTGAATTTTGGGCTGGTGAATTTAAAAGTGGTCGTACCGACCTTAGATGATTTCTGCAACCACAGCAGAAATCATTGAGCAGGTACATAATATGGTTAGTGAAGATCCAAGTTTGACTAAGCGTGAAATTGCTAATGCCATAGGCATCTCAGACGAACGAGTACTCCATATTTTACATGAAGAATTACGTATGAAAAAACTGTTTGGAAAGTTAGTGCCGCACACATTAACAATTCAACAAAAACTGGATCGAAAACAAATTTCTCAGCGTAATTTGGAGCGTTTTAAGTTGAATAAAACCGACTTCTTGCGTCGTTTTATAACTATGGATGAGACTTGGATCTACCACCATGATCCTAAATTGAAACAAGAACGTTTACAGTGGACTAAAGCTGGTTGTTCAGCTCCAAAGCAGGTGAAGTCACAACGATCAGCAAAGAAGATTATGGCATCAGTTTTTTGGGATGCAAAAAGAATTTTGTTGATTGATTATCTTCATAAAGGTAAAACAATCAACTCGGAATATTATTGCAGCCTGATGAAAAAATTCGTGAGAAATGACCTGGTTTAAAGAAGAAAAAATCATTTTTCATCAAGACAATGCACCTGCTCACAAAAGTGTTTTGACGATGGCTAAATTCAAAGAATTAAAGTACGAATTGCTTGAACATTCACCGTATTCACCAGATTTGGCTCCCAGTGACTACTATCTCTTCAGAAATCTCAAACAATTCCTTGGTGGAAAGCATTTTTCGTCGAATGAAGAGGCCATAGCAGCCGTAGACGGTTATTTTGCAGAGCTTCCGGAAAACTATTATAAGGATGGGATAAAATTATTGGAAGATCATTGGAACAAGTGTATTGAGCTTCTAGGAGATTATATTGAATAAAAAAATATATTTTGTAACAAAATCAGTATACTTTCATTTCGAGCGCAGGAACTTTTCAACCAACCTGTAAAAGATTTTAAACAATCAATTACGATTTATAAGAGGTCTTGTATTGATCGTTTTTCAAAAAAAAAAAAAATACGAAATATCGAGGAGTTTTATTGGAGTTTTCTCAAGGAATTATCAAGATTTTCGAATAATCGGGATATGAATTATAGCGATTCTACTGTATTAATATCGTAACCCTAAAAGTATGCAATATTATAAAAAAATCTATTTATTTAGAAATTTTTTTTACTTAATAAATGAAATTGTATTTAATTTAAATTTCTTAAAGAAAATTTTATAAAAGTTTTTATTGCACCCTGTTTTCAAACACACATTGTATTTCATTTCCATACCATTTCAACAGTCATGTGGTTCTATAAACGTACAGTGTGTACAATAAATTCCAATTTGTTTCTTTTATACTCTCTACATAAGGCAAAAATACGCATGAATATTATCGCAATCTCTTCCTCTCTATAAATCAGGGATGGAAAACCCAATAACTTAGTTTTTACCTTCGCGAGCGATTTATTACTTCCCAGAAACTAATTTTTGTTAAAAAAATCATACATTTTTTTTTGTCAAATTGTTAAAAATTTTTAAGAACTAAAATATTTTGAATTCTATTACTATGTTATTGTCGTAATTTTACGATGCCGCCTAAACATAATTGAGTAGACAGAAAGCAATTTTCAAAAAGAGATTAATAAGATTATTATAGATTATAAATTACATTAAACCCTATGCTTGGTGTGTTAATTTTGAAAGTTTATAATTTTTTGCGGATTAATAATTTTAGTAACTAAAAATTACCACTAAAATTTGATAATTACTATTTTGGCCCAGTTGCAATACCATTTGAAATATCAATTTTCCATCCCTGATATAGATACCGGTATCATAAAAACACAATTGCAAGAAGAAGAAAATGAAAAAAAAACACAGTCTTTGGAAAAAAAAGCTAATAAAAATCACGTTAGAAGTTTCATTACATGATGCTTTAAGGCAAACTCAACAACATATGTTGGCTAAAAGAATTGATGATAAAAATCTTAATGAAATTTCATTCAGTTGGGAGTTTGTATTCTTTAAAAGCAGGAGGATGTAAATGATATAAAAAAAAAAATATAAAAAGAAAGAAAATGATTGCAATTTTTTTTTTTGCAGAGAGATGTATGTAAGAATTTAGCAAATGTTTTGAACATAAATATATTTTTCCGTACTACTTTTATATTTTTACTCATTAGCGGAAATTTTTAAAATTTACAGATTACTTTTTTATGATTCAATATTAAATTTTTATTAAGTTGTTTGGTTGTGTAAATTAAAAAAATTCTCATAACATAGATGTGTTAATTTTAACAATAAATACAATAAATTTTACTATTCTTCAATTTTTTTTTTCCAAACAGAGAATAGAATAAGAAAATTTAAAGGAAATTTTTTAAAACTTAAATTTTTTATTTTTTTTCATACGCAAAAATTCTTAATCAAATTTAATAACTCAATAAAATTTACTGTTGATTCACAGCATCATGTTACTAAATGTGTAATTCGGATCAGTTTGAAACATCTGTGGATTATGTTTTATGCAAATGTAATCACTCAACAAAAAGTCAGCGTTAAATAAATCAGAAAAAACAACAAACTACGCGTATGTGTGTATTTATAATTAAAACAAAATAGAAACACATTTCATAAATGATATAGTGTACATTAGGGTGGGACTTAAATTCGCTTTTTTAGAATTTTTTATTATTAGTAATACAATACTAAAAATATTCTTCTATGTGAAATAAAAATATTTTTTTGGAAAAAAATTTAGTTCCATATCTCGGGCTTGCCTAATCTGGAAAATTTTAAATATTGTCTAAATTTTTTTTCGTCCATTTTGATTGGAAAATTACTCAATATTTAACTTAAACCAGATGGGGCGAGCCTGAGACATCGATCTAAATAAAAAAAAAAATCATTTTTGGTATTACTAATAAAAATTCTAAAAAAAACGGATTTTAGACCCACCCTAATGTACATTATACCATTTATGAAATGTGTTTCTACAAAACCACCCCCTTTTATAGATAAGAAGCTCTTTTGTTTTAATTATGAACACATACGCGTTATTTGTTGTTTTTTTCTGATTTATTCTACATCAAAATAATTATTGTTGACTCGAACGAATAGAATAAAATCAATGGTATGAAAACGACCGATGATTATAAATCAGTAACAAAACAATTTTCACATCGTTTGATTGATTTAACATCATCAACAAATATGTGTGTTGGAGTATATTCAGCGTTTGAACGCAATCACATATTTCTTCTTGTGTAGATTGCGTATGAACGTTTTGCAATCAGCAGTTGCAGTTCTCGGGTTCTTATTAGAAGATCCATATTTGTTAGCATGAATTAAATCGTTGCCCTAGAATCCTATCATGGTATTATAAATCTAATAAAAAAAACTGCCCTACAATGAAAATTTTTAAATTAACACTTGATATTAATAAAATTTGCATTAGTGGCCCTCTCGCGGATTTATAGAGGAAAAATCGGTAAATTTTGTACGTCTTTTATTTGACATAATTTCGGAAACATTTATTTTCTAAATTAATCGAAAATGGAAGTTTAATATACATAATGCCGTTCACCAAAGGAGTTCAATGTTTTGTTTTTTTGGAAAGATGAGCAACACTCAGAAAATTCTTCCTACTAATTAATGTGTTGCTTTCTTTGGAAAGGGGATAGAGAAAAGATGAAAGGTGGTGAAAGATGAAGGGCTTCAAATATGGCAACATTGTAATTGCGCGAGATGATAATTCTTAGAACAGTTGTTGCCTGCTATCTGATGAAGAGTTGGCACAATTGATGAAGCATTTTAGTTCATAGCCCTGTTATGTTATTTTATTTCGGTGGGGTTAAGTGCTATGGGAACACCAAAGAAGGACGTTGCTTTAGAGATGAAAACTCATACATATTATTTTTCTAATTGATGTTGCCGTCACTGGGGATCGAACCCGCAACCTTCTGTGTAAAAATCCAACGCGCTAAACATTACACCAGAACGCTATCAAAATGTTGCAAAAAAGGTTTCGGTACAAATGTGATAAAATCCAACCGTGACGAGCAACGAAAAAAGTGATGCTAAAATTTTACTTCTGAATTAAGGAAACGTGCGATTTTATCAACATAAATTTGTGGGGCCAAAGACTTGTGCACTAATAAAATTTTTCAGGATTTTCTACAATCTTTTAAATCAATATGTGACAACCCAGAAATGTTAAATTTAAATATTTTCTGTACAATTCGCCGTCCTGATTTGTGTCCAAGAATATTGAAAGCTTAAATTTTAAATCTGAATAATGTATTATTACTGACTAACAGAGAAGACCAAAATTCAATGTATTTAAACCAAAAAAAATATTACCAAAAAAGCAAAAAACAAGCAAAAGCCTTCTTCTTGGCATTTATAAAATTTTTAGTATTAAGCCATCTCTATCATCATTGTGAATCTACCTTAAAGCATAGCGATCAAAAGTTGAACACTCCCATCTCCAATAATCCCCTCTTATTATTAGCAATTTAGTCCTTCTTCTTTCTGATTCCTGTCTTTTCTCTTTCCTATATAACCCACTTCTAAGGCGCTAGTAGCGCCCCTCAGCTTAAAGGTCACGATTCGATTCGATTATATTTCATTTGTCTAGTCTGTGCCAACTCTTGGATCCAAAATATAAACAAATAAACAACAACGAAGAAATGATACCCAGCTGCCTTTCCCCTTGTCGGACTATGATCTCCTAACCAACAGTACGGAAACTATAGTCTGCCTGTCTGGCACAGCGATATTTCTGTCTGTCAATATACAACAGCTTCAATGAAAACAACAGACCAGCCTAAATTGGATGAAGCGCAAAAATAATTTCCGGGAAATGTCCATAAAGCTGTATTAATTTTAGGCAAGATTGCTAAGAATCCCGCACAAATGCGATTAGGTGAACAACATTTAATAACAGATAGTGGTAGTTGAATATCTTAAGTTTAATGTTTCGACTCCAAAAACATCAACAATAGTCAATAAGAAGGGTAAACGGGGCGAAGTTAAATTGCTCTCCGGTCGAGAGTAATAAGCCGATTACCAATCCATATCGTTAAACTCCAGACGTCTCTTTAACGAGGCAGTTAAAGAACAAAGTATCCCCAAAATGAAAAATACAAAATCGCGTTTCAAAATAAAGAATTCAACCCGTACCCAAAATAATCATAGACGGAATCATATTAAAGATCGCCTGTTGCTTGTTGTGGAATACATTTTCTCCAATTCGCACGGACTGCTACCCTGTTTAAATTTGTGTCAAGATTTACAAGGGAACGGAATCTTTCTTAAACGAATTTTTTGGGCAATTGCATTTCTTACAAAAGCGCACAATGGGACGGCTTAAGATTGTGAGGGCTAAAATCTTTGGGGGGAAAATTTGTGCTCACATGAAGTATGTTTTATATTGTAATAAAGTATAAAGTAAAGCGTTGAGAATAGGAATAGTTGTTTTGTTCGGGGTCAAGGGGAAAGGGGGTAGATTTTCATCCATTACATTGGGGATGGATTCCCACCCATCAGACTGAGATTCCCATACATCATACTGGATTCCCATCAATCATACTGGGGACGGATTCTCATCCATCACATTGGGCACGGATTCTCATTCATTACATTGGGGATGGATTCCCATCCATCGCACTTGATACGGATTTTTATCCATCACAATTTGGGATGGATTCCTATCTATCATACGGGGGATGGATCTCTATCCATTTCACCCCAGGACAAATCGTTACCCAGAGGAGACAAGGAGCAAGACTACAACGGGAAATCGCAGAAAGGAGAGAAACTACCTTAGAACCAACAAAGGGTAACTACAAGGGGAATGTAAGAGGGAAACTACAAGAGAGAAACTACAAGAGAGGTACTGCGATAGAGAAACTACAAGAGATGTACTACAAGAGACGTTTTACAAGAGAGAAACCACAAGTGATAAACTACAAGAGATGTACTGCAAGAGAGAAACTACAAGAGATGAACTACATGAGTGAGACTAATTGAGATGTACTACAGGAGATGAACTACAAGAGGAAGTCTAGAAGAGAGGAACTACAAGAAAGAGAGAAGTGAAGAAGATAAAGAGTATAAAAAGAGATATGTGTGAAGAAAAGAGGTCTTAATTTGCGGACAACATCTGGTAAGAAAAGTGTACTAGTGTGATGTTATAGGATGTTGGATTTACATCTGACAATGATTGCGTCGGATTACATCCGTCAATAGCCAGATTGACATCCAGCGGGTTTAGAGCAGAGGCTCGCGGTTTTACAACCAGGACGAAAAAGGGTTGGATATACATCCTACACAGATTTAGAAGAGGATTACCATCCCCCACGGTAGGATTCCTATTTGACTAGCTTAGGGACAGATGAAAGACTCAGGAGATATAGATAGTTCACACTATTACTTCAGATAAACCGCTAGGCGGCAAGTCCAAGAAACCAAGAAAAATTAATTTAAATAAAGTGCTAAATAAACTGTGAAATAAAACTTGATACCAAAGTTGTTTTCATTTAATGCAAGGACCCTGCACTAGCTGAACTATCCGAGCTCCTTATAAGTTTAGGTGTCATTCCACCCAAAAGTATTCTGAGTGACAGACTTTGCTTATCGAAGATAACGACCAGCTATCAGAAATCGCTAGGTTGAGAGCATAGTCCTTTTCTTCTCTGACAAGAGTGCTCATGGACTCGAGACAAATGATTACAAGTTTAGGGTCTTCCGTAGCAGACAATACCAGTGATGTAACTAACGGAGCCAGCAAAAACAAAGTTACAGACCTTACAATTGCAAAAATGGGTTAGAAGGTGGTTGATATATAATTTTGCCTCTAGCTCCATAGCGGAGAAAGTGGACATATGGATGACAAGATCCATATCATCGGAAGAAAAGGTAGCTAACCCCATGGCTTGTAAGAAACATTCTTAACTACGTATACTAGGGCATATAAGCCATAGCGACCATACCGCAATGAGCTGAAAGATTATAAAAAAATCTATATAAGATGCAGAGAAATTTATAAAAGCAATATATCGACAATACTAGGGATAGCGGCTGGCTAAGCAAAAAACTTACAAAAAGCTTCTCAAATACAGTATATGTTAATAAGGATGATAGCTCTTGGTCACAATAACTTAACTAATATCTGCGTATTATTCACAACACTGATTTTGAAGAATGCATGGATGCATCCAAAAACGAAAATGCTCAACATTTTCCGAATTTAACACACTCGGGTAATGGGAGGGAAATAACAACCCTGAAAAGATTTGGCCGGACATGCGGAAATTTCTCACCATACAGATCGCCGCATCTTGGTGGTATTTTTTGTAAAATTCTGCATAGTACTCAAAGTACTGTCAACTATGCTCCACTTACTTTGCCGGATAAAGGTAAAGGCATTATTCATTCCTAAAGTTGGCAAGAGAGACCTGCTCAACGTTTCTGTATCTGATGCGAGAAGACTTAATATTTGATAAAGTTGATTGAATTTTTACGGGAAATTTGTTTAAAAGGTACAAGGTAGAGAGACTTGAGGTTAACCTCTTTCTCATATTTCTTACAAAAAATATTGTAAATACTAATATATGATTACGTATATCAGATATAAACTCGAGGGATCAACGCAGCTCTCAAGTAGGTAACACGAGTTAGAGGAAATAGTAAGAAGATCTCTGGAATATCGACAGTTCACAGAACATAAACTGAGTTGGTACCATTCACTACGAAGACCAAGATTTCGTGCTTTAGACTTTGGCGACTTCAGTGAAAAGTATTAGCATATCATACTTGAGGCGAAACTCTAATATGGAGGCTAAACAATAGTTTATTTTTGTAATTGTACTTTCCTGTCTGATGGTACTTTTGAGCATTTGCAAAAAATCAGGGCATAAATTTGATTGTGTTAGAATTTT
>OX456526.1:137011504-137031504 GCA_949748255.1 Eustalomyia histrio | reverse complement strand
ACAGCTAACGAAACAATGCCTCTTTTGTGCGACAAATTCAATGGCCGTGTTATCTCACGTGGTGTCGATATCAATTGGCCTCCAAGATCATGTGATTTGACACCGTTGGACTTCTTTCTTTGGGGTTATTTGAAAGAAAAGGTGTACGTCGATAAGCCAGCAACAATTCAAGAGCTAAAGGATGAGATAATTCCGCGCATTAAATGCATAGAACCTCAATTATGCCTCAGCGTCATAGAAAATTTGGTCCATTGGATGGAGGTGTGCCGATTTGGCCGATATTTTGTTCCATACATAATCGAACCATACCATATTATCAAAATAAAAAGAAATGACAATAATTTCCTAAATAATTTGTGTTTTATTCAAAATCAATATCGGCCCTTAAAATTTAACCACCCTTTATTTGGAGGAAAAATTTAAATGAAAGCGGCGTCAATGACACTTTTTTTTACAAATATTTTATAAAATTTTCCTTGAAATTAAGACACAAAATTATACTTAAAATTAGGTAAAAATTTCTTAATTATAGAAAAATTTTACTGCTGAGAACTAAAATTTTATTAGAAAACAGTAAATTTTTTTTCTAATTAGTTTATACATCATCTAAAATTTTACTGTTAGTTAGGAAATGTTTCCTTGGTTTTAAGAAAAATTTTATTTTGTTTTACCAAAAACTAGGACTTAAATTCCTAAAAATAAGAATATATTTTCTTCTTTTAAGTTAAAATTATCCTTAAATTTGATAAAAATTTTCTAATAAATATAAAACTGTTTCTTTGGTAAATGTAATATATTTTGCAATATATTTTAAAGTACTTTACACTCATTGTGTAAGTATTTTCCCACCTTCGGAGGACTTCCGCTTTGTGAGGACACTGCTCTTAATAAGCTTTTTGCTATACATTTTTGTCTTTAAATTAAATTGAATTATACTAAATTCATGTATTTAAAATATAATTAAATTTCATTAGCAAAAAAGGTAAACAAATTAAAAAAATGTACTACAGTATATCAACTAGTGTTTAGGTCCGAAATTTTAATGGGTTAAAATGGAATTGTATCAATTACTACACAATTAAGAAATCAGTTTAAACATTTTTAATTTTGCTTGATGCTATCTATATTCGTGGGAAAACGGAAATATGTTCCCTATGGTCACTTGGTATACATACAGCCCAATACTATTCTTATGCTGGGTTATAATTTTTGGGATATTATTTGCATAATGTGAGAGGGATACTTATGAATTTGTAATATATGGATGCATTAAAATCCATTTTGGGGGACTGTTATATAAAGAGTAGGCGGTTTTCCCACCAAAAGCAGTGGGGTTTGTCATTGGGGTAAATTTTATAGCAATATGTTTATATTTGCATAAGAAAAAGAGACATTTTTTGGGGGACTCTTATATAGGAACCAAGTCCAAACATGGACCGATTCCTGCCAAAATCAATAGGCCTTATTCTTGAGCGCATATAAGTTAGTGTTACAATAATACGTTGGTTTTACAGTTTTACAGATATACAGACTTAGGGAGGGACACCGTTAAATTGATTCAAAATGTGATTCTTAGTCAATCGGTATACCAAAGAGCGGGTCCGAACATCATTACAAACTCATTATACCCTGTCCACATAGTAATGTAGGGTGATGTGGGATAACACACACAAAAACTTCAAACAAATAATAAGCATATGATCAAATGATAAAGAAAAAGTTTGTGAATTAAGAAATTCTTAAAAAAATGTTGTGGAAAATTAAAAAAAAAAAATCTTAAAAATATGCTTTAATTAAGTTGAATAAAGAAGAAAGACCTCATGTTAATATCTTTAAAAAAACCTACTAAATGGGAACTTAAAATACATTACATATAATTGAAATGTTTTAATTGAAAAAAAAAAGAATAAACTAAAAATTAATCCAAAACTTCCTTTAAAATAGTTTAAAAATGTTCCTTAATTAAAAGTAAAATTTTCTTAAAATTAATAAAAGTTTCTATGTTTGGGTAAAAGCGAAATAGTTTATATACTCGGAAATAGTTAATATTTTTCTTAAATAATATTTTCTGATTTTAGGAAAAAAACAAGTATATCAAATAAAAATTAATAAATTTTTAAGAAAAATATCTCAGTTTTAAAAAATTTTGTATACTAAATTTTAATAAAATTAAGTTTAGTTCAAAAAAAAATTTAGAACATAATTTACTCGCATTTAGTTCAAAAAAATGTGTCTAACTTAAATCGGAAAAGTACTTGAACTTAATGTGTGTTCATTTTTTTTTCGCGAGTAGTAAAATTGACTAATTTTTAGAAAGCCATTTCCAAAATTCATTTTTTAAGTATACCACTTTCTAATTTTAAAGAATTGTTTTATAAAAATTAGTTCAATCAAAAACAAAAAGGTAATAAATATTTCCCTCTGTAATAATACAAATTTAATTGCTTTCAGAAACTGATGAACTATTCCTAAGGAAAATTTTCATGCAACTTAGTTCAGAAAAATTTTAAAAATTTTAGTAAAATATTTTTTTTTTCCAGTAAAAGTTTTTGTTGGAAAACGTTTAAATTATTTGGAATATTTATTTTATTTTTATTTTCGAGCTATCGGCTCGTTGTACCGAAAACAAACCAGAGCCTCTGGTGGGAATCGAACCCACGACTCCCGCACTGATAAGCTAGCACGCTACCAACTAGCCTACCGGGGCGCTCTTATTTGAAATATTCTTTAAAAAAAAAAAAATACAATAAATAAAAAACAAACTAGTTAGTTTTCATAATTTTAAATAAAAAATTTTATTAAAGGAAACAAATTAAAGTAACCATTTAAAAAAATTATCGTGCATATTTGTAATTTTTGGTTCGTGATCGTGCGTGAGAGTTAGTCAAAAAAGGCTAACGTGAGCATCTCTAATCTTAACCTTTTTTTTTACTTAATAATAAAAAAAATTAAAATTTGTATATGTCAATTAAAGTTTAAGCTAAAAAAATAATTTTCCAATATTAACAAGAAATGTAATGTATTTTGTATTTTTGCAATATTTTCCTTAAATTAATTAACTTAAGAAGACAAAGGACCCCCAGTGTTGCTTAGCCATAGATGCCGTGTGTGTCACTTAGGGCGTCCCTTTTTGCAGTTCTCTTTAGGAGAACCGTTAATTAACTATAAAAAGAATCTTACTTTGTCACAATTTATTACGTTTCAGAATATTCTGCAAAAACATTTTTTATTTTTGTTTACCTTTTTGCTAATGTAATTTAATTTATATTTCAAATACATGAGTTTAGTTTAATTCAATTTAATTTAAAGACGAAAAGGTAGAGCAAAGTGGAAGTCGTTCGAAAGTGGGAATTTACTTACACAATGAGTGTAAAGTACTTTGAAATATATGTTAAAATATAATATAATATAGAAACAGTTTCATATTTATTAGAAACTTTTTATCAAATTTAAGGATAATTTTCACTTAAAAGAAGTGCTATTTAACTTGATGTTACAAAATATTTTCTTATTTTTAGGAATTTAAGTCCTAGTTTTTGGTAAAATAAAATAAAATTTTTCTTAAAACCAAGGAAATATTTTCTAACTAACAGTCAAATTTTAGATGATAAATGAACTAATTACGAGGAAATTTTACTGTTTTATAATAAAAATTTAGTTGTCAGTAGTAAAAATTTTCTATAATTTAGATATTTTGACCAAATAGTAAGTAAAATTTGTTGCTTTATTTCAGTGGCGTCCAAACACTAATACTAGGATATTTGCGTTTGTAGTAAAGAGCTTTTTTTCAGGGACGGAAAATTCAGTACGTTAGTACTTTTCCCTCAACTTGAAAATAACTTTTCAAACACACAACGATTAGTTTATGTTCACTAATAAAGCGTGGGAACAATTGTTTTTGTTTATTAAAAAAAATGACGGCGATCCCGTATGTTTGGTTTGTGGTTATAATGCCAAACGCAATCACAAACATACCCTTGAAAGGCATTATAATACATGCAAAAAGAGATTTTCGAATAAAAATTTAGATAGGGCCAAATTAGTAGATGAACTAAAATTAAAGTTTCAAAAGAAAAATTTGCCAATCGACCAATTTCAATATGAAAAAAATATCAAAGAAAATATTCCTTTTGTTGTTGCTCTATCCTTAGCAAAGCACAGCAAGCCTTTTGAAGATGGCATTTTTTGTTTAAAGATATTTCAAAAGAAGTTGTAGAGTGTTTTGTCTTAAATAAATTATACAACTTATAACATTTCGAAATTCAAAATTTCAATCCTTGTATTGTGCCCTCATATATGTAAAAGCTCTCTTCGAAGCTCGCTGTAGGTGAAAAAGCTCTTTTGTAAAAGCTTGCACATTGTGCATATGAGTTGTACGCAACTGCTTTATTTCAAGGAAAATTTTATTAAATATTGATTAAAAAAAAGTGACTTTGGCGTCGTTTCATTTAAATTTTAACTCCAAAGAAGTTATTTTTTCTTAATTCTAATTCATTTTTTTTTGAGTGTATAAATATCTTTTTTTTCTCTCATTAAAAATGTTTATTTAGAACTCCTCAAAATATGCTTTGTTTTAGTAATTAGTAAAACACCTTTTAACAAAGAAAAATTATTTGTCTTTGCTTTCATTAAAATGAAAAACTGATATTTGTTATACTCAAACTAAAAGTAAAATATTTACTAAAAGTAGGCTACAATTTGTACAATAAAAGGTTTATTTTCCATTAGCAAATGCAGTAAAAAAGTAAAACTTTAATTTGTCATTTCTCTCATTAACAGATACTAAATATTTTATAATAAACTTTTAGTTTAATTTTCACTAATGCTTTTGATTTTTTTTTTCCTATAATCAAAAGTAAAAGAAAAGTAATATATATGTATGTATATACCGGTAGTCAATAAAGTATAAAAAAAAAATTCAATATCCTTAATGAAAAGTTCTTTGTTACATAAAAGTTTTTTTTCTTTCCTTTGTAAAATTTGTTAACATGGCCTAAAGATATGTATTGTATTTATAAAATAAAAAAAAATTAACTAGATTCTGATACTTTGAGAGATTATCAATTGAATTTAGACAACAGTTACTCAGATGGTAATACATACAAAGAAAAGTTTGTCAGTAGAATCCACTGAAAATTTTAAAAAGGCGTTAATGATATTATTTATCTTTGATATAACTAAATTTTAACTGTTAAAGTAGAACTAAATAATTAAGTTCAATTAACTAACAATGTTGTAAAGACTTTAAATAAACTGACAAAATTGTCAAAAAAAATTTAATATTTCATATATGCATATTTATATGGAATATGTCAGATTTATATGCAATTAATGTCCAATATTTAATTATATCTTATATATTATATTATATATAAAAATTTTCTGATATGAGGCAATATATTGCCTCATACAAGGTGGCGCAAAAGTAATCCTCCTATCAGAAAATGCTATAAATTTTGCGATTGGGCCCTAATGTCAGTTCTGTTTTGACATTTGTGTAGTAAACACATGCGAAATACACGTTAATAAACAATGTTACGCTACACTGCTCCAGAACGCGGAATATTGATGATTATTTATTTGAGCAATAATGAAGATGATTTTTCATCAAAAATAATCATGAGTGATGAGGCCCATTTCCATCTTAGCGGGTACGTAAATAAGCAAAATTTACGCTTCTGGGGCACTGAAAATCCGCGTGTAACCCACGAAGAGCCATTACACCCGCTCAAAGTCACTGTATGGTGTGCTGTTTTCGCTGGAGGAGTCATCGGACCTTTTTTCTTCGAAGACGTCGCGGGCCAAACGGTTACTGTGAATGGTAAGCGCTACAGAGCAATGATCAACGAGTTCTTTTTGCCGCAACTTGATGAATTGCTAAAGGATGCATTTCCCGGGCGCCTAATCTCCCGTTTTGGCGATTTGTATAAGGACAATTTTCAAATATCTGAAAATTTTAATAATTATTTAGTGGATAGCATTAAAGAAATAAGAATTTCCATTAATGAAGTGCAATATGAAAATAAAATAACTGTGATAAATACAAAGTTGAAATTCCGTGCAATATCTTTAGAAGAGCTAAAAATTATATGTAAGAACATCAAAAAAAAACCTGACTATAATAGAATATCGAATAATATAATTTTAGATAACTGGGACACGACAGGCAATATTATGCTTAACATTATAAATAAATCTTTAGAAACAGGAATTTTCCCTAACAATTGGAAAGAATCAATGATTACACCTATCGAAAAAGTAAAAAATACTGTGAAGTGTGAAGAATACCGGCCAATTAACACCCTCAAAACATGTGAAAAAATTATTGAAAAGGTAGTGAAAACACAATTAGAAAACTACATGGAACAACACAAATTATTATCAAAATACCAGTCAGGTTTTAGAAGAAAACACTCGTGCGAAACTGCAGTAAATTATATTATAAACAAGTGGAAATACATCAAGAGAAATAATAAAATAATCGCAATTTTTCTAGATTTCAAAAGGGCATTTGAAACTATTGATCGAGATATCCTAATAAAAAAACTATATAAATACGGAATCCAAGATACTGAATTAAAATGGTTCCAATCTTACTTAAATAATCGCAGGCAAACAACAAAAGTTAACAATGTAAAATCTAATGCAATAGAGAACGATTTTGGCGTACCGCAAGGTTCAATTTTAGGAGCTCTTCTATTTATCATATACATAAACGATATGGAGAATGTTTTAGACAAATGTGAAATTGTTTTATACGCAGATGATACTCTGATTTACTCAGAGGCGTCAACGGAAGAAAGATGTTTTGAGAATCTAACAAGAGATATGGATAATATAAATAAATGGTTAAAAATGAACAAATTAAAATTAAACGAAAGTAAAACCAAAATAATGGAAATAAATATGAACACTGATATAACATTCAAAATAAATAATATAATAATAGAAAAAGTTAATAATATTAAATATCTGGGTTTTGTAATAGACAAAGACTTGAAATTCAAAGAACATATTGAATATATATGTAAAAAAATCGGGGAAAAAATCGGATTTTTTAAACGTTTAAGAAATAAAGTATCAATTATTACGGCAATAAATATATACAATACAATTATTAAACCACATTTTGAGTATGGATCAACTGTGATATATACATGCTGTTCAGATCAGCAAATAATGAGACTACAAAAACTACAAAATAAAGCTATGCGCGCAATATTAAAATGCAACCGATTTACATCAATAAAATTTATGTTGGACACTCTGAAATGGCTAAATATACACCAAAGATTAGAGCTTAATACAATAAACTTAATCCGAAAAATGAAAACAGGAGATGCACCCGATTATCTGGTCGAACAACTACATTATGTTGGGGAGGTACAACCGTATAACCTGAGGAACGCTCTAGACTTTAGACTTCAACGAGCAGATACTAATGCAAGGCAAAGGTCACTGTTTTATAAAGGATTAAATCTGTACAACAAGATGCCAAATGACGTTAAGAATGAAAGTAACACTAACAATTTTAGGAAAAAAACTGTTAATTTTATTAGAAATGTTATTATAAATCAGAGCTTGTAAATGCAATTGTGCAAAACGAATTTTTAAATTGTAATTTAAAAGTATTAAAATACTACTAATAAACTTAAAAAAAAAAAAAAAAAAAAAAAAATTTGCACTGGCCAGCAAGATCGCCTGATTTGACCGCTCCAGACTTCTTTTTGTGGGGCTTTTTGAAGTCGCGGGTTTATGTCAACAAGCCTCAGACTCTTACAGCTCTTAAAGACAATATCCGTCAAGAATGTGAGGACCTATCGCCGGAAGTTTTGGCCAAAGTGATGGAAAATGCCATAAAAAGGGCTCAAATGACAATCAACTGTGGCGGCGGCCATTTACATGACATCATATTCTCGACTTGATGTAAAAAAAATTAAAAGACCAAATAAAAATAATCCACAAGAAGAATCAAAGTTTTTCATTTTTTTTTTTAAATTACAGCCAAAAAACATCGGAAGGTAATTTTTGCGCCACCCTGTATATTATTATATTATAAACCATATCAAAAATATTTCTGATCTAGGACCATATATTCGGACCAAAGTAAATTTATTTAACTCGGATCGAAGTCCTATTCAAGTTCAGAGACCCAAAAATAAAGAATTTTGTCCTCAATATACCATTAAAACCATGGGGGAGGGGTAATATTATGGTATGGGTATGCTTTTCATATTATTGAGACGGACTGAGTGGGAAAAGCCGCTTGAATGGATATTCCCACCGGACAATGATCCAAAACATTCATCGAAGTTGGCAAAGGCAGGATTTGGGATGGCTTTCACAGTCACCAGACCTAAATCCCATTGAAAACTTGTGGGGCGAGGTTAAAAAATGTCTTAGAGGAAAGAATCCCCCAAATAACGATTAGCTGTAGACAATGATTGATACTGCATGGAAGAATATTCCAGTCATTACTTGTCAAAAGTTAGTTGACTCTATGCCGAAGCGCTGCTTCTCAGTAATAAAAAATAATGGCAGTTATATTAAGTACTAAGGTAGTCTACCAGAGAACTGCATTTGCTGATTGCAAAACGTTCATATGCAAGCAACACAAGAATAAATATGTGTTTGCGTTTAAACGCTGAATATACTCCAACACACATATTTGTTGATGATTTTAAATCAATCAAACGAAGTGCAAACTGTTTTGTCACTGATTTATAATCATCGGTCGTTGTTAAACCATTGATTTTATTCTGTTCATTCGAGCCAACAATAATTATTTTGATGTAGAATAATTAAAACTAAATAGTTTCTTATCTATAAAAAGGGGGTGGTTTTGTAGAAACACATTTCATTAATGTTATATGTATATTAGGGTGGGTCTAAAATACGTTTTTTTAGAATTTTTATTAGGAATACCAAAAAAAATGTTCTTTGTGAACATTTTTTTTTTAATTTATGTCGATATCTCAGGCTCGCCCAATCCGGTTAAAGTATTAAATAGACAATATTTAAATTTTACCGTATTAGGCAAGCCTGAGATATCGACCTAAATTTTTTTTCCAAAAAAAAATATTTTTATTTTAAATAGAAGAATATTTTTAGTATTGTATTACTAACGAAAATTCTAAAAAAGCGAATTTAGGTCCCACCCTAATGTACACTATTAAATTAATGAAATGTGTTTCTATTTTGTTTTAATTATAAATACACACATACGCGTTGTTTGCTGTTTTTTTTTCTGATTTATTCAACGCTGACTTTTAGTTGAGTGAATACATTTGCATAAAACATAATCGACAGATGATTCAAGCTGATCCGAATTACGCGTTCAGTAACATGATGCTGATTATATTCTACACTGAATTTTGTTGAATTATTAAAGTTGAGCAAGAATTTTTGTTTATGATTAAATTAAGAAATAAAAATGATTTTGAAGTTCTCTGTAGTATACGCAGTTATATAAGCATTTATTTTATTAAACGTATTGGCGCATAAGCATATTTCGAATTTAGTATACTTTATGAATTCTAAAGTCGGCTTTTCTTAAAAGTGTACTTAAGGCCTACTATAGACAAGTAAAAGTATATATACTTTAATCGCTAGTCTGCTTTAAAATTAAAACTAGCTTAAGTTGACTCTATCCAATTTAACAACACACAACGGCTGTTTTCCGCCAAGAAAATTTTTGTGAAAAAAATTTTTAAATTGTAAATGATTAAAATTTAAATTATATCAATAAATACGATATTTTGCATAACATTTATTAAGTTAATACATTTTTATTAATAAAAATGCACTTTTCAATCCTTTTTTTTTATAAAGTTTTTTCCTTTTTACATTTTGCAATTGCAAATCTTTTATTTACACACTTTTCATTTTTTTCGGCAAATATAAAATCAGCTGATTAATGTTGCCACCTGTTTCTTTTTTAGTACAAAATGTATGCGGGCATTTGGTACATTTGATGTGATACCCATTTAAAGCCGGTGGTTCAACTTAAAACTGGCTATAATTCTGACTATAATAGCAAGATAGATAATAACAGGTTTTTAATTTAAAGTTGTTTTTTAAAAAAGCCGACTTTAGTGCAGGACTATGATTGCGCGCCATTATTTATATTTTCTATTTTATAATTTTAGAAGGTTTGTTTAGATGGCTCTATTTTTTTCAGAGAGAAAATAAATGTATAAACCGAATTTTTTTTTAGAGCAATGAATTCAAATATTTAATTTATGTTATTTAATTTTACAATAATACCTAATAAAAAACAACAAAAAAGTTTAAAGCAAATTAATATTCAATTTTTTAAGCTTAAGACCATTTTTATAAAAATTCCTATTTTATTTAAAATTATTATCTGTATACATTTTTAAGTATTAAAATTGAAATTTGGGGGTGGCTCTATAATTTTTCACATCACTGTATATAATATTTGATAGGGCCACATTCGATTATATACAATAATTAATATTAAAAAAATTCAAATTTTTGTTTTAATCATTTTTTTATTATTTATATTGGGTTTTTTTTTTAAATTCCAACGTTGAGATTTTTTTAATAAATATATATAGCAACCCTTAAATAATAATTAAAATTTGTTTATTGGTAACCGTAGCTAAACATTTTTGATATCCTAACCTTTTTACTGCGCTATGATATCAGTTACCGCTGATTCTTTAATTATGATATGATATCAGTTACTGCTGATTCTTTAATTAGTGTCATCACATGAGGACGCCATGCCAATAAGGCTAAACCATTCTCTTTAAAAAGCTCATGATTTTGGGACAAAATCTAAACAAATTTTGACAAATCTTTGTAAAACCTCAAAAATTGATATTGTTTAAAATTGAATCGTTTTTTTTTTGTTTTTAAAAAATTACTCTCTAAAAAGCGGGTTATTCAAAAGTTTTTTATAAACAGGGCACTAAAAAATAAAAACTACCCGCCTAAAATGTACAATAAAAAAATGCAAAATGTGCGTTAAAACCAAATAAATATGAATTATAAATCCAAAAAATTTGTACCTAAAACTAGCTGACTTTTATAAATCATATTTAATAAACTCGACTTTAAAAATGAAATCCAATATAATTGTCGAAGTATATGACAACAGAACGCTTTTCATATTAGTACAGGCTATATCAAGGTTAATAAGTTCTTTCTTTAGTTTATTTTTAATTAAAATATAATTTCAACTTAAAGAAAATATACAAAAATATGAAATTAAATTCAAAATATGCAAATAAATAAAATTAAATATGCAAACAAAAATTACTTAAAAAACAAATATGCAATAATATGCAAACATATGGAACAAAAAATCAATGCCACTTTGTTGCCAATTCTTTAATTCGGAGAAGTATTTAGTCAAAATCGCTTTTGGACTATTAACTACAAATCATGCATTTACATGAAAGTCGCTGCCCTGGTTATGAATATTAATTTCGGAGCATTCCAAAATTTATTGGCTGGGTTTGTGTTTAAAATTAATTAAAATCTTAAATTTTTTGAGGGATTCAAATAAAGAAAATGGGGATATGAACTTAAACTTTTCTGGCAACACGGTGTATGCATTTGAGTAAAAGACAACTCACCTATATACCAAAAAAATAACTGTTGCTTTATGTACATATATACTGCCATTATAATTTTTTTCACTTTGACACTTTTAACACTTTATTCTTTTAATTTTATAAGATTTGCAAGCTTTTTCTTAAGGAACATTCAGCTTTTGCTGCGAACATAGAGTCATTAAAATTTAATATATAGAGAAATTTTAGCTCTTATTCACCTTTCTCTTTAACACTACAATTATACATATTTTAAGAGTAAAAATCCAGAAATCATACTGAATTTGGTGAAGAGTAAACATTTCCCTTTATATAAAATTGACTACTCTATGCTTTTACGCATATACCGACAACTTAGCAACGAGCATATAGCAAACGCCTTTTTTGCATTTTCATATACATTTTATACACATTTTTTTACCATTTACTTTAAAAATTTTTAAGAAAAAACTTTTTTATTTAAATAATAGATTATTAAATTATATTTTAAACTAAAAATATTTATTAATTATACACTAGAAACTATTTAATTTGTTAAAACAAAATTAACGTAACTCCCGCACAACCGAACCGTATGAATTCTACCACAAAACTAAATTTGTTAATGGTGAAGAGATTAAAAGGAACAAGTGTATGCTGCATCAGTGATGGTATTTTTTACAATTGTCTTTTGAACCAATTTGAGGACATTACTGATTTATGAACTTTAAATTTGGTATATAAAAGGTTCGATAAGACAGGATTTTTGGAAATTTCCACGGATAGGATCACAAAAAGGAAAATTCTCTCTCTGATGGCCTGCCCACACCCCTTTGTCTAGAAACGTAAAAATTTACAAATATTTTAAATAAAAAATTTGTTAGAAATCGAATTTGAATTCAAGTAATATTATGTTTCCTGAAGTACTCAGAAAAAAGTATCAAACAATTTTAAGTAATTAAAAATATTTGTTAAAATTCAAATTGAATTTCTAACAAATTTTTGTTTGAATTTTTTGTAAATTGATATTTTTCATATAAAAATTCTTTGAAAATAAAAATTGAAGTTACAAAAAAAATAACAAAAAGTTTTTTGAATTTACAAATTTCATTGTTGGTGGCTTTTTATATTTTTTGTATTTACAAATATATTCTATGGAAGATGTTCACTATAAAGGTACCTTTTTGAATATACAATAAAAATGTGGAAAAAATGGGGTCAACAAATTAAAAGTACGCCCCTTTTGAAATTTGGAGAGTTGTGGTGATCCAATAATACGAGGGTTCTGAAAATTTTTACGAAGAGGAGCAAATAGAGAAATATTTCTGCTAAAAATCCAAAATTTTAAATATGTGATAGGAAAAATAGAAATTAAAAACATCCAATAAGTATGTAATAAAAATCGGTCAGCCCAACCGCTGGACCTACAAACTATAAATTTTGCATGTACATATGATCCTTCCAGCATAGACACCAGTAGAGGACAGAATTTTTGGAAATTTTTGCTGGTAACAGTAAAAAATGGAAAAATTTCTTATTAGCACCTTTATTCACCAAAAAAATTCTGTAATGGCAACTGAAAATTTTGCTGTTATTACGGGAAATTTTGCTAATTTGACCCCAGTGGTATTTTTTGCTATTCTTAGCAACACATGTCTGCTGACGACTAGATCAATGAAATTTTACAAAACTTTTCTGTTTGCTAAAATCACCAAAAAAAATTACTAAATATATTTTAAAATTAGTACAAAATTTTAAATTAATTTTTTTTATCGGGCATCAAAATTTTTTTTAATTTAATTTATTTTCTTTTAAAAATATTTTAGACAAAATTAAAAAAAAAACAAATCAAAGGCTTAAAAATTGTTAAAACATAAACGAATTTATCATTTTGTTTTAATTTGGTAATTTCTGTTTTATTTTATTCAATTTTGTTTTTATTTTCAATTGTTTTTAGGGCTGATTTTTAGAACTAAAAAAACTTTTTATTGCTATTTTAAGTGGATATCCTATTTTTAGGCATGAGTCGGTATATTCACTTCTGATCCTTTTTATTAATTTATTATTTTTTAATATAAATAACATTTCCTTCAATATCACCTTTTTAAAATTAATAAATTTTAATTGCTAATTTTAGCAAATCGATTTTCAAAAATTTTGAAAATTATTTCTGAAATTAGCAACAAAAATTTGTAAAAATTCTGTAATTTTTAAAATGTATATAGCAAAAAGATTTGCTAAATAATAATTTTATTTACTAAAAATCAGTACAAAAATAGTAATGAGGGATAGAAAACCTTTTACAAATTTTTCTACTAACCTTTTCTTCAAAGTGTAAAAATGCAAAAAGTGCTCTTCAAATTAAAACATCCAAATAATAAGCTCAATCCGTAAAATATAATGAAAAAATCTTGTTTTAAAAATTAGCTTTTCAACAAAAAACAAAATAAATAAATTATAAAAAACTATTTTTGTAATGGTGTTATGATGTTGTTTTACTGAAAAGAAGTTTTTGATACAAACGCCCTTCAAAGCATGGAATTTTCCAACATTTAGTGCAATTAGAAACAAATCCTAAAAATATTTTGTTTAAATTGGACAAAAAGGATTTTTGGTTCACCATTGCCGGTGCAAAAAGAAAATACTAAAATTATACCAGGGACCATAAAAAATTGCAGCAGTGATTAAAATTTATTGCATCAATACTTTTAATAAAAATTTTAAATATAAAAAAAAAATTTTGAAGTACATTCCAATAATTTTTTGATCTTTTTTGTAATCTGCTCGTTAAAATTCATTGATTGAATGAATTTAAATTACCTAAATTCATATTACAGTTGTAAGTGAAAAAATTTCCTTTAATATATGTAGTAAGAGTACCATTTTAATAAGACGATAACTTTAATCTGGTTGATAGAGGGTATTGCATTAAAATATACATTGTTTGTTTGATAGAGAAATAACAATTATAAAAAATGAATACTAAATTTGTCATCAGTGGACAGTTCTCAATGAAAAAGTTGTTTTGAAGAAATTGGTTCAAATAGGTTTTTGAATATAAGGTATCGATGTCGAGGGCTTATACTCAATAAGGCCTATAAGCGAATACACAATTTTTAGGATAGCCAAAAAACCATTAAATTCACCTATTGTGAATATTTTATAACGTTAATCTTCTACAAGATTTATAAAAAAAAAAATCTTTTTATCCCTACAAGTACATTTTATACACTTAAATCCTTTGTTTTTCGTTTTTTTATATTAGTTAGCCCTTTGCACATAGCAAAGAAGTGTTATTTAAATAGAAATATGAAAAAAGTTGTTTTAATTATTTGCAGATATCTCGATAATTTTCATTTACAAAAATTTAAGGAAATTTGAAAATTTAAAATAAAATAATTTACCCCAAAATTAATAACATTTTTGATTTACCTGTTTTCAAGGATGTTAACTGCGAATTAAGATTTTTTAATTTTTTACACGCAGAATACAAACCCCGTTTTATGAATTTTGTATCCCGCCATTATTTTAAAGTTTTTAAGCGCTGTTTTCATATAATTAAAATATAGTTGATGGGTTGGTCATAACTCGGATAAACAAAGAATAAAAAGTGCTCCGATTTTAAATATATCAAAAAATTAACAATTTGTCGTATCCATAAACATTTGTTTTGCACTGTTATGTCTTGAAATTCGAGTTATGGTTGAAGGCAGTTCTTCTTTATTTGTCTAATTTATTGGCTGTGTAAAATTAAGAAAATAGAAAAAACTAGCGTTGAAATACAGTTTGCCGTGTCCTTATCTGGTTTGGGCTTTACATACAAAAACCCGAAAATATTTGTAAAATTTCAAAAAATCCCCTAAATAATTTTTACTTTTTTGTTTTCACTTTAAAATACCTACTTTTTTAAATACTGTATATATTTTAAATTTTTTGTTTCAATAATAAAACTAACGAAAAAAGTACTTTGGGTGTTTAAATAGTACTCTATGATACCGAAATGAAATCCTTAATTCTCATTCCTGGTGGCATGTAGAGAAAATAAGAATATATGTAGAAAAACAACCGTTACCGCAGTCGCAGTTATTTTATTGTTTTTTTCTCACCGCATCCGCAATTTTGAATATCTATTCTATTAAACAGAGGGAGATGCCTATGAAAGCTTTTTAATGAAAACTCACTTATTTAGAAACAATAACATAGAAGGGGAAATTTTAATGAAGAACTTTAAGTTTTCACTTCATTAAATGTTTACTCTTTCGCAAAATTCACCATTAAAAATGTTTTCATGCATTTAAAAGTTTGTTCGCATAGAAGTGCGAGGTTAATTAGAAAAGAGCTTATGAGAAACATTTTCAGAAAGAATGAGGTTAAAAGGAAAAGGAAATTTAGTGACGGAACAATTTCATAAAGGGGAATGAATCAGTGTTGACAGTTGATGCGGTGTCCCCCTAAATTTAGTTGACTTCTTCCGTTTAGGTGGTGGTAAAGAAGAAGGAGGAGAGGAGAAACAAAATATTTATGGTTTTATTTACTTGACAACAATAAAAGTGCATGCAGAACAAAATATAAATTGTTTTTTTTTTCACTTAATTATTATGGGATATTGAGATTTTATTTTTCTCTTTACTTAAGATAATAACTAGGGCTCCGAAGTTTATGTAAATACACGTTTGTTGTTGTTCGCTGGAGATTAATGTTAAACAAATATCTTTGCGAATCAATAAATTTGCAAGAAAATTAAATTGATTTGTTAAATCATTTTTTTTAACATATTTTGCTATTAATGCATATTATTGTAATTTTTATTTAAGAAAATAACAATTTTATGCGTATTTTGAGATATTTTAATGCATATTTTACATATTTTGCTAAAAAAAAATCATATTGTTAAGAATATTTTTTATGTATTACTAAAAATTTGCTTTTGAACATTTAATATCTTTCAAAAAAAAAAAAAAAAACATATTTGAAGCTCAACTGCTAATGCTTCAGACCAAAGAGCTTTAGCATATTTAGGTTGGTTCCATTCAGGTAAACATTTATTTTGGGGTAAGTACCAAACGAGTTAAACATTACAACCAAGCCAAAAACTAATTGTTATGAAATTATAACATTAAAAAAATTGAAATACCTTCCAATAAAATAAAAAAAAAAATATATTTCAATAAGATTTACAATTCCAAAAAATTATTAACAATTATAATTAAAGTTTGTTTGAAATATTATTATGTAAAAGCGATATTATCACTTGAAAAACTATCAAAATATTTTCTGAAATTTGTTCATCCACAAGACTTCAAAAAAAATCTCAAAAATTAAAATAGGCTCAAAAAAAAAAAATTTTTTAAATATTTTTTGAACTATTTGTCAAATAATAAAATTTATTTATATTTCAGTGCAAGTAATTTGAATTATTTTCGGGATGCAATAATTTTCCTGTTCTTCTAAATTACGAAATTGTGCAAAGTTTCCAACAATAATTGATATTGCCAAAGGCTTGTGTCCAAATATTTCTAAGGTTTAAAAAAAAAAAATCCGACATTGTAATTTTTTAATCAATATGTGATAACCTTTAAATGATAATTTAAATTTGTTTACTATATTATTCCTTAAAATCGAGTTCAAGATCCTTTTATAAAAAATAATAATAATGATTATTTATTATTTCTTTCCTTCCAATATTTCGTCACCACATTGGGTGACTTCTTCAGAGAAATTATATAATTTTTTTTTTTCAACAATAAAAACTTATATATATAAAACTTTTAAAAAAGGCGGGAAATCATAAAAAAAATTATATAATTTCTCTGAAGAAGTCACCCAATGTGGTGACGAAATATTGGAAGGAAAGAAATAATAAATAATCATTATTATTATTTTTTATAAAAGGATCTTGAACACGATTTTAGGGAATAATATAGTATAACATTGTAGATCGAATAAAGGAAGATAAATATAAACTTTTTTACCATCCAATGGTTTTCAGTTACTAATATGAATATAACGCCATGGTAATAAGGACAAACAATACTTTTTAAAAAGCTCATAATTTCGGGCAAAAACAAAACAAATTTTGACAAATCAGTATTAAAGCTCAACAATATATGTTGTTGAAATTAAATCGCTTATTCGTTTTTTTTTAATTACTCACTAAAAAGCCTGCTAAATAACAGTCTGTTTGAACAGGGCAATAAAAATCGACAATAAGCGTCTAAAATATGCAGTAAAAATGCAAAATGTGCACTAATAATAAACGAAGATATGAACTATAAGTCCCAAAATATGCACTAAAAATCTTAAGATAAATTATGCTTAAAAATTGCAGTTTTTTTTATAATATTTATTACTCGACTTCTAAATTAAAATTTAATATAATTGTCTAAGTATAAAACAACAGAATGCTTCTCATATTATTATAGGCTGTATCAAGGTTAATAAATTCTTTCTTTAGTTTATTTTTAATTAAAACATAATTTCAACTTAAAGAAATATATACAAAAATATGAAATTAAATGCTAAATATCCTAGAAAAAACATGGTATCAACTACTTACCAGTAATGGGTACTAATAATTTTTTGGCTGTTCGTAAGCGAGAGAGTAATGGCCAACCTTTGGGACATCGCAAACAAAAGTAATTAAGCGAGTAAATAGCCTGGTAAGTATTTGATGCCATGTTTTTCTGGGATGCACTTAAAAACTAAATATGCAGTAATATGCATTATGAATATTTCTTGCCAATTATTTTATTTTTAAAAATATTTGGTCAAAATCGCTTTTGGATTTTTGAGTTTTTTTTTTTTTAATATTAATTTCAAAGCGATCCAAAATTTATTGGCTGGATTTTTGTTTAAAATTAACTAAAATATTAAATGGGGACAAGAGTTTTTTGAGGGATTCAAATATGGAAAACGGGGATATGAAATAAAACTTTTCTGGCAACACGGTGTAAGCATTTGAGTAAAAGACGACTCACCTATATACCAAAAAAATAACTGTTGCTTTATGTACATATCTACTGCCATTATAATTTTTTTCACTTTGACACTTTTAACACTTTATTCTTTAAATTTTATAAGATTTGCAAGCTTGTTTTTATTAACATTCATCTTTTGCTGCGAACATAGAGTCATTAAAATTTTATATAGAGAAATTTTGGCTCTTATTCACCTTTTTCTTTAACACTAACAATTATAAATATTTTAAGAGGAAAAATCCAGAAATTATGTTAAATTTGATAAAGAGTAAAAATTCCCCTGTATATAAAATTGACTACTCTATGCCAAGAATAAAGGTTTAAAAACACTCACTTTTTTAATATGTTAAAGCTTTTACGCATATACCGACAACTTAACAACGAGCATATAGCAAACGATATTTTTTTCACATTTTCATATTTTTACCATTTACTTTAAAAATTTTTAAGAAAAAACTTTTTTATTTAAATAATAGATTATTAAATTATATTTTAAACTAAAAATATTTATTAATTATACACTAGAAACTATTAAATTTGTTAAAACAAAATTAACGCAACTCCCGCACAACCGAACCGTATGAATTCTACCACAAAACTAAATTTGTTAATGGTGAAGAGATTAAAAGGGACAAGTGCATGCTGCATCAGTGATGGTATTTTTTACAATTGTCTTTTGAACCCATTTTAGAACATTACTGATATATGAACTTGAAATTTGGTATATAAAGGTTTGATAAGACAGGATTTTTGGGGAAATTTCCACAGATAGGAGCACAAAAAGGAAAAGTCTTCCCCTGATGGCCTGCCCACACCCCTTTGCCTAGAAACGTAAAAATTACAAACATTTCAAATAAAAAATTTGTTAGAAATCGAATTTGAATTCAAGTAATATTATGTTTCCTGAAGTACACAGAAAAAAGTATCAAACAATTTTAAGTAATGAAAAATATTTGTTAAAATTCAAATTCAATTTCTATCAAGTTTTTGTTTGAATTTTTTGTAAATTGTTATTTTTCATATAAAAATTCTTTGAAAATAAAAATTCAAGTTTCAAAAAATAACAAAAAGTTTTTTGAATTTACAAATTTCATTATTGGTGCCTTTTTTTGTGTTTACAAATATATTTTATGGAAGATGTTCAATATTACAAACAAAATTTTGTAATTTTAATCTGTGTATTTTCGAAGTCACTAAAAATATACTTTTTGGAATATACAATAAAAATGTGGAAAAGTGGGGTCAACAAATCAAAAGTAAGCCCCTTTTGAAATTTGGACAGGAGTGGTGATTCTATAATATGAGGGTTCTAAAAATTTTTACGAAGAGGAGCAAATAGAGAAATATTTCTGATCAAACCCCTTCTGCGAAAAATTCAAAATTTTAAATATGTGATAGGAAAAATAGAAATTTAAAATATCCAATAAGAATGTAACAAGAATGGGTCAGCCCAACCGCTGGA
>OX456526.1:137001504-137006504 GCA_949748255.1 Eustalomyia histrio | reverse complement strand
GTTATTTAAGACATGGGTTCTCTGCAGTATAAACTAGCTTATTCATAATGTGCTTCAAAAAAAATCTTCAGGAAAGTAATAAAAATGGGATTTCAAAGGGGAAAGCAGTAATGAGGTACAAGGTTCAAACGAAAAAAGTCTTCCAATTATGGGAAAGACCAAATCAATTTTGATAGAAATCTGATTTTTGAAATGTGTGTTTCTAGGTGTATGTGCTAATATTTGTGGTAAAAATAGTTTAAAAAACCTTGTTTTTGTAAGAAGCAAAAAAAAAAAACAAAAGGGGAATTCTCCTCATTAGCAACTTTCCCTAAAACCATTGGCTAGAAATTTAACATTTGAAATTAGTTTTACGAGGGCTGTGGGCTTTCTAATATATCAGATTAAAATTAAACCTTTTTTATTAAATAATAAATCTAAAATTTTAAAATGAAAAATGTTAAACAAATTTATATAAAGAGGAAAATCATCAGATAAAATAATTAAATTTTTTCTTAATACATTCCGATATTTGTTTAATATACTTAATTATTTTTCTTTCGTACCCATTTTTTATAATTTTTAAAATATAGTGTTTAAAAATTCACAACAAAATTTCCGCAATAATAAATTTGCTAAAATATTTTATATCATTCAAAGAATGCAAATTGATATATACAAAGGCTTTAGAAAATAATGAAATTTTACAACACTTAACACAATTCAAAACAAATCCTGCAAAAACTTTATTTAAATTTGATAAAAAGAATTTTTGTTCCACCATTGCAAGCCAAAAAAAAACTAAAATTATACCAGGGACCATAAAATAACCTGTACCAAAAAATCCCTTGAATTTGAATTGGCTATAAAAAGGTACTAATTATTTTTTAATAATTTATGGTTTTCTTGAAAAGGTTGAATTTTGTAATTTAAAAATGGAACGAAATATCATTCATATGAGTACCACGACTGGCTCGGCAGTACCTCATCCGAGCAACACAATTTTTCAGTTCATTTTCGATTGTTTCGGCTCGAATCTTTTCAATGGTAACTTTGATTTCATGTTCAATTGTCTCTGGATGATTTGCGTTACATTTATCTTTAATGGCTCCCCACTGAAAAAAATCCAAAGGGCTCAAATCACAGCTCCGAGGCGGCCAATTGATAGCACAATTTCGGCTGTTTAGTCTATGGTTTGACATGTGGCCCCGTCTTGTTGAAACCAAATGACCTCCATGTCATTCTCTTGAATTTTCGTAAACAAAAATTCGTTCAGCATGGCTCGGTAATGCTCACCGTTGACGGTAACGACGGTCCTTGCTTATTTTCGAAGAATAATGGTCCAGTCTTGGAAGTCATATGAATGATATTATGTTCCATTCTTAAATGGCAAAGTTAAACCTTTAAAATAAATTCAAAAATTTGAACAAATAATCAGTACTTTTTTTTAAAAGCCAATTCAAATTTAAAAATTTAAATGGCCCACCCTATACATACAGAAATCGTCGCGGTAATTACAAATTATTAAACGATTAATTTTAATATAAATTTTAAACAAAAAATTATTAATGTACCTTCCAATAATATTTCGTTATTTTTTTGTAATCTGCACGTCAAAATTCGTTGATTGAATGTTATTTATTTAAGAAAGCGGAAAACGAATTTTATAGGACACATTAATAAACAAGCATTTATAACCATTTTATAAACAGTTGTAGTAAACAATTTAAATTAATATATTTATTAGTCATAATAATCTTTATAATAAGTCGATAACTTTAATGTGGTTGATAGAGGGTATTGCATTCAAAAATAAATTTTATGGTTATTGGAGAAATAACAATTTTTATAACAAATAAATTCTAAAATAAGCATCAGTGAACAGTTTTCCATTAGAAATTGCTTTTTAAGAAATTGCTTCATATAGGTTATTAAATATAAGGTATCAATATTATATAAATAAATTCGACTCTGCCTATGTGTACATTTTATGGTTAAATACCATGTTTTGTGATTTTTTATAGTACTTAGCCTCTTACACATAGCCCTTTTATGATTGGTTATTTTCCTCTAGAAGTTTTTTTTTAATTAAAATATGAGAAGTGATTTTTATTTTCTGTATATATCTTGGTAACTTTTATTCACAAAAAATAAATAATACTATTGATTATTTATCTGTGTGCAAGGATGTTAACGGATTTTTTAAATTTGTTACATGCGGAATACAAACCAAGTTTTAGGATTTTTGTATCCCGGCATAATTTTGAAGTTTTTTAAGCGCAGTTTTTAAGCAAATTTGTCGTCTCTATTTTTCACTATTATATTTCAAAGTTCTGACTTTATTTAAAGGCAGTCCTCCTTTATATAGAAAATTTTCTAATTAATCGACAGTGTTAAAATAAGTTTAAAGAAATCTGCTTATCAACATACTGTTGCACTGCGATAAAACACTGTCGACATTGGGTTTATCTGTTATGGGCTTTACAAACAAAAATTCGAAAAAATTTCACAATTCAAAGAAATTTATACTTTTTTATTTCTACTTTAAAATTTTATTTTTAAGTTTTGTATGAATTTATATTGTATATTATAATATTAATAATTAAACTAACCAAAAAAGTACTTTGGATGTTAAAAAAAGTACTTTATGATACCAAAATAGAATTCTTAATTCCCATTTCTAGTGTCATGTAGAAAAAATAAGAATATATGTATAAAAACAACCGTTACCGCAGCCGCAGTTTTTTAATTGGAGTTTTTCTCGCTGCAACTGCATCCTCAGCCGCAAGGTTGTATATTTACTCTATTAAACAGTGTTATAAATATGTTATGTATATAAAGCTTTTTTAGGAAAGTTCACTAAAATAAAAACAATAATAAAGAGAGGTAAATGTAAATAGAGCTATTTAAATTAAAGACATGTTATTTTCTTTAATAAAATTTAGGGGAATAATCCGAAACTGTCAACACTGAAGGTCATAGCCTTTTATTAGAATGTTCCGTCACTTAATTTCCATTTCCTTTTACTTTAACTATTTTACTCTCATTCTCTCTGAGAATATTTCTTTCTGCTCGATGTTATTTTGAATTTATCTATTTATTATTGTTTTGCAATTAGTAAGCTTTCATAAAAAATCTTTAATATATTTATCTCTCTCTCTCTGTTTAAAAGAGTAGATATACAGCATTGCGGCTGCGTGAAAAAAAATCAAATAAATGACTGCGGCTGCGGTAACGGTTGTTTTTATACATATATTCTTATTTTCTCTACATGTCACTAGAAATGGGAATTAAGGATTCTATTTCGGTATCATAAAGTACTTTTTTAACATACAAATTACTTTTTTGGTTAGTTTAATTATTAATAATACAATATACAATATAAATTCATAAAAAACTTAAAAATAAAATTTTAAAGTAAAAATAAAAAAGTAAATATTATTTAGGGAATTTCTTTGAAAAAAAAATTTTCTATATAAACGAGGACTGTCTTTAAATAAAGTCAGAACTTTGAAATATAATAGTGAAAAATAGAGACGACAAATTTGCTTAAAAACTGCGCTTAAAAAACTTCAAAATTATGCCGGGATTTAAAACTCCTAAAACTTGGTTTGTATTCCGCATGTAACAAATTTAAAAAATCTTAATCTGCCGTTAACATCCTTGCAAACAGATAAATAATCAAAAGTATTATTTGTTTTCAAAAAAATTTTTTGTGAATAAAAGTTACCAAGATATATACAGAAAATAAAAATCACTTCCCATATTTTAATTAAAAAAAAAACTTCTAGAGGAAAATAACCAATCATAAAAGGGCTATGTGTAAAAGGCTAAGTACTATAAAAAATCACAAAACATGGTATTTAACCATAAAATGTACACATAGGCAGAGTCGAATTTATTTATATAATATTGAAAACATGGGAATTTAACCCATATTCAGCATAAGCCCTCGACATCGAGACCTTATATTCAATAACCTATATGAACCAATTTCTTAAAAAGCAATTTCTGATGGAAAACTGTTCACTGATGCTTATTTTAGAATTATTTGTTATAAAAATTGTTGTTTCTCCAATAACGATAAAATTTATTTTTGAATGCAATACCCTCTATCAACCACATTAAAGTTATCGACTTATTATAAAGATTATTATGACTAATAAATATATTAATTTAAATTGTTTACTACAACTGCTTATAAAATGGTTATAAATGCTTGTTTATTAATGTGTCCTATAAAATAAGTTTTCCACTTTCTTAAATAATTAACATTCAATCAATGAATTTTGACGTGCAGATTACAAAAAAATAACGAAACATTATTGGAAGGTACATTAATAATTTTTTGTTTGAAATTTATATTAAAATTAATCGTTTAATAATTTGTAATTACCGCGACGATTTCAGTATGTATAGGGTGGGCCATTTAAATTTTTAAATTTGAATCGGCTTTTAAAAAAAAGTACTGATTATTCGTTCAAATTTTTGAATTTATTGGAAAGGTTTAACTTTGCCAATTAAGAATGGAACATAATATCATTCATACGACTTCCAAGACTGGGCCATTATTCTTGGAAAATAAGCAAGGACCGCCGTTACCGTCAACGGTGAGCATTACCGTGCCATGCTGAACGAATTTTTGTTTACAAAAATTGAAGAGAATGACATGGAGGTCGTTTGGTGTCAACAAGACGGGGCCACATGTCAAACCATAGACTAAACAGCCGAAATTGTGCTGTCAATTGGCCGCCTCGGAGCTGTGATTTGAGCCCTTTGGATTTTTTTCAGTGGGGAGCCATTAAAGATAAATGTAACGCAAATCATCCAGAGACAATTGAACATGAAATCAAAGTTACCATTGAAAAGATTCGAGCCGAAACAATCGAAAATGAACTGAAAAAATTGTGTTGCTCGCATGAGGTACTGCCGAGCCAGTCGTGGTACTTATATGAATGATATTTCGTTCCATTTTTAAATTACAAAATTAAACCTTTTCAAGAAAACCAGAAATTATTAAA